>PVJO010004097.1:0-72550 GCA_004026905.1 Hystrix cristata
GAGAAAGGCAAAAGCATGTATGTCATACCATTGAGGCACAAAGAAGAACAACGGATGGCTATTTACCAAAAGGATACAGGATGACACTCAGAATTACTCGTGTCCTTTTCAAAATTTTTCTGTGGAATATGATTATAGAAGTAAAAGATTAAAAATATTCTTTATGTGAGACATGTTCTCAAGGAACACAAGAAAACAATAAACCACCTACCCACATAACTATACTCTTAGCATATCCCAGGTCTATAAGAATGGTGAAAACAGAGTATTATAAATCTCTGAAGCAAGGAGAAGGTCATTTTTGTTTGGATTCATGGAAATTGTTTTGTTACATAGAAGAATTGGAAAAGAAAAGCTCTATGAGAAATTATTGTTATTATTTGCATGCTGAAGTAATGGTCAGTATTCTTAGCTCCTCCAAGGGTCATCTTGACAACTTCCAACTACATACCTCGACCCCTACTACTTCTTTGAGACACAGACAGTCTGTATCTTCCGGTTCCCAAACTCCACAGAGGAGGAAGCCAAAGCCACAACTTTAAGGCCATGCGTGCTGAGTCCTGCACAACTGACGGTCCATTGTGAAGGCTGAGAACACACTCTATCCCACAGCCAGAGGAACTTATTCCTTCTATCTAACTAAAACGGTATATCCTCTGGCCAGTATCTCCCCAACTCTGCCCTCCCACCAAGGAGTCTTTTCTATATTACAAATAAATAGTAGAGGTTGCAAGATCATTCCACACGGTATGGCTATTATTATTTTGGTCTGGGAAAATGCTAAAGTTGACATAACCGAATACTCAGCCTACTTTACAAAAAGAAAGAAAGCGATCTCACTAAGGTTACACAGATCCAGTGACTTTGAGGGATGTAACTTTCTGATATAAAACCAAGATAGCTCAGTAATAAAATATATGGCTGGTAGCAAATGACAGGATTTAAAAGTGGGCAAAAATCTACAAACCTGTTTGTTTTTTGGTTTGAAACTTTTGCTCTACCAGTCCTTAGGTTGGTCTTCATTCATCAAGCAACATTTCTTGAGCGCCCACTGTGATCAGGCACTGTGTGAGAACCCCAGCAGAGAGGCAAGCTAGGAAGAGAGGATCCTCAGGGGCTCCCTTCTAATGCGGGGAAGGTAGACAACTGGTGACCACAACAAATGACTTGGAATAGTTACAGACAGAACAAAAGTGCTATGAAAAAATAATGTGACACTAATCATAGCAATCACTTATAAGGCTCTTAGAGGGTGCCAAACACTATTCTTAAGTGTCACTGAACTTAATTCATCCTCTACAGAGGTTCTTTATTTCTAAAATAAGAAGACCAGGCCCAAAGTCACTCAGATTATGAGCAGCAGTGCCAAGACTTGAATCCCAGCCACACAGTTCCAGAGTCCATGTTTTCCCCCACTACCTCACTGCTGTGTGTTTGAGGTAAAGCACATGGAGAGGAAGACTTAATTTTGACAAGGTAGTGAGGGAAAATCTGTCAAAAGGATGACATCTGGAGTGAGATCTAAAGAACGAGAAAAGCAGCCCTTCTTTCTGGCAGTAACTGAAGAGGAACTACAGTTGTCTATGCGGCTCTCCTCCTACAAGTCACGCCAAGGAATGCTTATCTTGATGTTATCTATGGCAAAGGAGCAAGCTGCTAAATAACTTTTTTGTTGTTGAAAAACTTGGGTGAGTGATATGTCAAACAAATGACTACGAATCAAAATAAAATGAGAAACTTAATAAAGATGTGTAGTTCACTATAAGCCTACAATATACCACAACATCTGAAAAATGTCCAAAATCTTATATGTAGCACTTACCTCATTCAAACTTTTTTGCCTGCTAAAAATTGTGTCATCCTTGTCCAAACGACTGCTGAAATTGAATGAGTCAGTTCCAAATTAACGGGGTTGTTAAAATCTTCCACCCCATTATGTAGAAGACTGGTTATTTTTGAAGAGAGAGAAGCCGGCAACAATTTTCTTGACAAATGCACCCATTCTGTATGTATCTTGGCACTGTGTCTTCAAGAATTCCCCAGCATTCCCCAGGAAACTCTTAACCCTCACTGCTTTCCAACTTGCTCAAGTCAACGAAGAGCCTATCTGAACAGAATAAAATCCACAACCTCCAAGGCCAAGGAAGAGCCCGTCTAACTAGAATAAAATCCACAATGTCCAAGGGACATGCAGAAAGAAGACTGAGGAGAGAGTCTCTAGAGAGGAAAGGTGAACCCTCATCATAAGAGCTAAACAAGGACTCCAAGTGACAGAATTCAAGGCCACTCATACAGCAATTCTTTCTCCTACTCACTAACCCCCATCAGAGACTCTCCATCTCTATTCAAGCCCTGAAGAATCTTGCATTTCACTTTAACAGGAAATCTGTTGGCAAATCATAATACTGTTCTATTTTATCCCCTTACTTCAATGCAGGTGGAGATCACAGACTACAGTTATGGGATGTTGAAAGAGAAGAGAAAGATCACCAAAGGCAATTCCCCTAACCCCACTCCTCTTGTTACCCACTTCCAATGCTAAGTCCTTTCAACTTCCTTACCCAATTCCCTCCCTAATTCCTCTGAGCCCCTCTAGTTCTACAATGCTACAACCAGGTTCATCCTGTTTATAACTTCTGCCACAAGCAAGTTTCTTGGGCATTTCCATTGCCAAAAAAACAACCAGCAGGGGCCAAAGGCAGTTTCAGCCTCTGTTATGGGTCTGTGTAAGGTAAGATAAGCTCTGGAGACTCAGAATTCAACTCTGAATATATTTCCCTCATTATGCATGATGGTGAGGTTTTTTTATTTGATCATTACTATACTGTGGCACACCCTTGGGTATGGTCTAATTCTGAATTCCAAACCACTTTGCATAATACATAGAACTGCTAAACCCTTTGAGTGTCTTATCCTATTTGATCTTCTCAAAACCTCTGGGAGATAACTGTATTTGGGCAGCAGTGTTAAATAAACAAACAGTCCCACCACCATTACCACCAAAGTACCTAAAGTTCATGGAGATGTCAATGTCTGTTTATAAAATATAAGAAAATTATTTACTAGTGAATTTTTATAACATGCTCTATTTTTATATTCAGGTCTGTCTGGGCACTAAAGTGGGCAAATTATAAATAAGGCTTATAAAGTAAGAGAAAGACCGTTTTTTAGGAAAAGGCTCCTGTTTTTGATTTCTATAGTTTGCTTTTCCCTATCTGAAACTGCCCTGCAAGACACTCTCTACACTAGTGAAATGGTTGGTTTCGGTAGGTTGTAACTGAAATCAGCCGCTATTTCAATCCCCCAAAGGCTACGCCAGGTGTCACTAATCCCCAGATGCTCTGCTCCCTACCAGGAGCTTCAATCTGATGGCCTGACATCAAAGAAAATTCACAGCCTCTTTAAGACAGATGATTTGTTTACCATATTTTAACTAGCAAAATTCTGACTCAAATAAAGGAAAATGCTCATTTAAAAGAAAAGAGGCAAAAGAATGAAAATATTTTCTACTTGGGCAGAAGTTTACCTTTCCAATTTAAGTCAGAGTAAATAACGCTAACGACTCAAGTGACTAGGAGTGACTCTGGACTTCCTGCAGGTAGATCTTTTAATGCCTATCTGTACGATCTACACCTGCCCAATAACAAAAATACAGCTACGCTTTTTCATGCCGTGCAAACCAAGTGTCAGCATGAACTACTGATAATACCTAACAAGTAAAGACAGGCTTTCATTACTAATCTTGTGATTGTTTGTGATCTTTAATGTAATTATTCAAATACTTGGAAATGCCTGCAGTTTTCCATGACCCACTTAGACTGTACAAATAATGTACAGAAAGCATTGTTGCCTGTTAAGGACTTTTTTCTGTTGTTTGCTTTCAAAAGAGGAAAAATATTTCAAAAAACAGAAACATCTGAAGGGTGTCGATAAAATTCAAGATCTGTATATGATGTGAATTACTTTCCCATGGATATATGGCAGACAAGCTGATTTCTTATGAAAACTCTGGCAATCTCACTGCCTAAGGAGGAACCTGAGTGCTGGCTACTATAATTTGTCATTTTCAATCTTCAGAATCAGCTAAAAAGATAGCAAAATACAAGTGACAGTGGTTTTTCTTTTTTACATGCTTAAGGTATATGCTTTGGTATTTTAAACAACAGAATCACTTTCAATTCCCCAAATAACCTGTGCTTTCTCTCTTACTTTTCGTCTTTTGCACACACTCATCACCCTTCCTCAGTGTTCTTCCCACCACAAAATACTCACTTTGCATTTATCTTGGTTAAGCTCTATTTATCTACCACACAGGTGTCTTTCCAGAAGCCTTTTGTGACCTCCCTGGTTTCATTCTTTGAAAATGCCTTCAGTTTTGTTTTCAGCAAGAAATGTTTATCACTAAAGGACAGTTCATGATACACAATATACTGAAGATCTAGTATAAATTGTAACTTCCTAGTTCATTTTTAATAACTGCTTTTCTTTAAAATAATAGAACTGTGTCACATTATACATACTCTTTAAAAAGATTTTATTATTCACCCTTGACCACAAGCTTTCTAAGTAACACTAATTAAACAGGGAGGGGGTGACTAAGAAGTTACCGACATGTGGTTAATAAAGATTTGCTCATTTATTTAATAAATAAACTACTTATTACTCTATGAATCACTTTCTAGTTCTGATGATGTGGCACAATGGAAAAAATAAGTAAACAAATAATGACATTCATCTCCCAAATGAGTCAGGAACCACCTGATCCCAAAGCCAGAAAATAGAACCAAGCACCTGGAAATAGGATAGATGATGGACAAAAGCAATATGGTATCTTTAACGAGACACGGGAATGCTTTTGGCAGGGAGACAAAGAGTTTCAAATATCTTATAGTCTTCAGTAACTGAAGGGCAGAATGAAGGAATTTTTCCTAATCCATCCAGTGATCCTGAAGAGGACACTCCTGATGCTTTGCACTGTGAGCACCTCTTAATACTCCAACTACACATTTAAGATGTATTTAAGCCGAGTACTAACACAGTTCAAGATTCTGTAGACTAACTTACCTCAACATATGAAATCGGAAAAATTCCTATTTTATCTGCCAGCATTCCTTCAGCCCAGTTTTCATCCACTCTGCGGATCACAGTCAGAACATCATCCTGAAGAAACAGCAAATCATTAGTCTGCCTGCTCCTTTTACGTTTGTCATTTAATTTTCTTTCTCAATAATGGACTCAAATTTCAACAGTAGATCAATAAGAATGCTATGACACATCTTTAGTGCACAAATTCAATGTTTTCCTGAACTAAATGATATCAGTCAGTCTGGTGTTTTTAAAAGACAATGATAAAGCTACAAACTTCTACATAAGTGGCTGGCTGCTTATTTAGACCTATACATTTAGATTTATACCTCAATGTCATCGACCCTAGCATCTTCAATTTCTGTTTAGATTGACCCTTAGGTACTTCTTCCTTTCTCTCTAACACACCAAATGTCCATTCAAATGCATGTTCTATTGCTTTTCTTTACAAAAACACAATATTCTACTTAAAATTCTAAACCATTTTATCAATTCAGTAAATATATTCTTTCCACTTTTAAGCAAAGAAATTTACATATAAAATAAGCAAGTAATGATGTTTCATTTGTTATTCGTAATTCAGTACTTTAAAAATTTCTAGGTGCCACATATACTCTTTAAAGTAGCTTAGAATTAAATGTAGCCTCTAAATATAAAAACAATACCATGCAGGCATCAACCAAAATTACCTTTCATAGAAGTCTATGTTCAAAATTATTTTCTTTAAAGAAGACTGCTTCCAGGTATTTTTAGAAGCACAATGAGATGGTTCAGACAAAATAATCTGTCTGCAAAAGGCAATACCAGCCATATTTCAGGTACAAAAGAACTGAATTTCATTCTAACATTACCTTTGCAAATGGAAGGCAATCTTTGTCTGCTTCCTTGTCTTTCACTTCAAAGTCATAAAGTGCTTTGCACTGAGGTGGGGGCTGAGGTAATGGTTTAATAATCTGCACAAAATTGGTGGGGAAAAAGCCATGGATTCCATTGACTTCCCCATGGTACCAATTTTCATCCACTTGTCGTCGCAAAATGATGACGTCACCTTTGTTGAATTTAAGGTCTCCAGGCTCTTTTCCTTCGTAGTTATATAATGCTTTGGCACATGGTAACTGAGGTATACCCTTAAAAAAAAAAGAATTTTAGTGAAAAGACAGCTCCAAAATGTCTCTCAAAATATAACTGTACTGGGGCTGGGGATTTAGCTCAGTGGTTAGAGTGCTTGCCTCACAAGCACAAGGTCCTGAGTTCAATCCCCAGCACCAAAAAAAAAAAAGAAAAAAAAACTGTACTGTCAATGGCCAAGCTCAAATCCAAACATTCCCCTTTGAAGAAAATCTTACATCATTTAAAAAAAAAAAAAGAAAGAAACTACATATGCTACCAGTAAATAGCAAATACAAAACAAATATCCATGGGGGAACAAGTACAGTAGGGTTTCCACGCATCCACAAGGTAGCCTTCTATTCTCACATTTAATTTGATGGGAGCTTTTGACTTGTTTGTTTGGAATTTTTAGTACATGATAGTAAGACTATTGAGTCTCACTACCTGGTATGAAATTCTAACACTCATAAAAAACAAATTTAATTTCTATATTACCTATTTCACTCATCAAGATGAATGATAAGCACTGAGACAAACAGAAGCCCTATTCACCAATCTGCTGACTGCTTTTAAAGTCAATCGATAAAAATCAAAGTTGGGATTTTGGGCAAATCTTTTCATGATGCTGCTTTTAATGTGGCCCAGAGATCTTATTCTTTCATGAACTCAACAGGTATTTATTGAGGCCCTATCCTAGGCCAGAATCTGGAATCTTAAAGGAAATAAGACACTCACAGTCACTGCCCTCTCAGAGTTTATAATCTGTTAAGTATTCAGACAGTTTTTCAATTTAAGAACAGTAGACTTTCCTCTTTCCTGGTTAGAGAGCACTGGTAGCCTGAGCAGCTAAGAAATGAGGTTTTAAATGTGATTGCATTTGCATTACGGTATTAAATGACAGGTTTAAAATTGTGTGCACCCCCAAGGCATTTTAATCATCAAATGGATTAAATATGATCCCTCCCAATGGCATTGGAGGTGCCTAATCTTGGGCATTAGTTGTCATTTTAATATCTTTGGCCTCTCTGGAGCACTGCTGTCTATCACTGATTCAGAAGATATATGGTAAATCAAACATGTCTGTAATACTTCATTGGATGAGACTCCTGGCTCCAGCTTCTCATGTCCTCATTCAATTATTCATTCATCCAGAAAACATTTATAAGCTTTTACTTTTTACCAGGGAATGTGCTAGTGCTGATAATTTAAAAACGAATAAGGCACAATTCTCTTCCTTAAGGGATAAGGCATTAGAAATAACGATGATACAGGGTGGCAAATGCAACGATATAGATATGCACACTGGGAAAACTCTGAGGTTTGAGAGTGGGAAAAGGAAATACCTTCCCCAAGTCTTAAAGGATACATTTGCGTTAGCCAAGCAAAGTTGGAGTGGATGAATAAAAAGAAAACTGAGAGCATTCTAGGCAGAGCGGACAGCACTAGCAAGGGTGCGGAAGTGAGAATCAGCCCATGGTGTGACAGGAGTAGGGTTTATGAAGATCCAACATTCCAGTATGAGAATTAAGGAACATTAAGTATAAGAGAAGCAGGCAGGGGCCAATTCATGAAGGCCCTTGAATGACATGCGTGACTTCAGATTGCTGTGTTGGGTTTGAAGCACAGCAGGGTCTGGGGAGACCATGTGCCAGAGAGATGAGTCTGGCAGTAGAATGGAAAACAGACACGAAGCAGGCAGGTAGAGAGACAGCTATGCACAAAGCACAGGACTAAGGCCGTTGAATTTTTTTTTAAAGTTAATCTTTCCAACAAAATAGATCAGTAGGTAGAACAATTCATACTACTTCTCCACTTCTCTCCCAGAGTAGATTGAAGTTTTACACCCTTGATGGCAACACAACTTTATACTGTGATTTTCACTGAGTAGCCTGTTTTCTACTCAAAGATTTAGAGTTTGGCCTACTCAAAAGCCTAACTTTTTGCTAATTTTCGTTCGGCCGAAGAGGAACAGTACTGATGCCCTTCTGGGCTCTCTAACTTCTGGGCCCTGCCTTAAAACCTGGCCTCTCATGGCACAACTCCTATTATTCAGCCTTGGCATAAGATCTGAGCCCTGTTGCTGTGTCCCGGTTCTTCCAAAAAGAAAACTCCAGCCAGGAATTCTGGTCTTTCATAATGCCATGAGTTGTGGTCGTATTTAATTCAGTACCCAATTTTGTGGAAGGAAGAGTTCTAATTGCTGTCCATCCTCACATGTATTTCACTATATTCTCTACCAGATTATGTATTTCTTGAAACCTGGTTATCACATCTTAACAATTACTTCCCAAGATAAGTTTGGGGAGGGAGCTGTAATTAAACACAGCAGTATTATTAAGGGGAAGAGGCAGAGAACTGACAACAGAACTAAACCAACTCTTGAAATATAGCTAATGAGACTGATCAGGCAGGATAGCGAACTGGCTGGAAACCCAGACTCCACAGCTTAAATCTCACCGCTCACACTCACTAGTTGTGTGATCCTGAGGAGGTTAACCTCTCTGTACTTTAATTTCTTAATTTAGTTTGTTATGTGGATTTAGAAAATTTGTGTCTAAATCCCCTCAAATGGCTCAAAAGGCAACAGAGGCTTTATGCACAAACACCATCATCACCATCGTCATCATCATCACCATCCTCTAGCATGAAAAACCTGATCACCAATGAAACGGGGCACCTGACAGTGTGTTTGTCTCTATGCAGCTGGATGCTTTCTTCTATGCAGCTGGATTCACAGAGAAATTACATTTTTAATACATATTCACTGCATAACAATGCAAAGAATGTTCCTCCTAGGAAGTGTTCAGGATTTTGAAATGTGCATTTCTGAAGCACACATTTGTTTTCTAAGTAGAATCCATTCATCTTCTGGTTGAACAGAAGAAATTACAAATTCACTGACACGCACCGTTTAATAGGGGATGGCATTGTAGATGTGGCAGTAGTTCATCTTGACAGGGCTAATGTAAGGCACTGGAAGCCTGCATGAATTAATTGAAAATCCTATTACAGACTCAGTGACAAATAACTCTATTCACCATTACGGCCTGTTCTCTCAATTTTTCCCCACCTCAATTAGCTCCACTTGGCCCACTCGGCCCAAATTCATGCCAGCCAAATCCATGCACCAAGACACAGATTGAGCACTCTGAGAAACCATTCTGAACTGCTCTTTGAAGAGATCTGTAAAATTCCAAATGGCCCACAGTATGGTTCTTTTGTAATATGCTGATGTGGGAACTAAGGGAATTTATGTCTTTATAGATCACTTCCACACACCAGTGGTCTAATGGACTTATTAACTTTTTTGCAAAGCAAATCTATTAAGTGCTTCTAAAATCATCAAGTATTCTTAGAGAACAAGTGGCAAGGAGAAAACTATGATAACAATGATATACATTACAGCTAGCCTAGGGTTAGATCCCTGTGATGCAACCAAAAATTCATTAATTCACATTGACTTGCTAAATGTTGACTGCTACGGTTATTTCAATGATAAGTAACCACAGAGAAAGAATCACAAAGCTTATGGCAATCTAGCCCATGAGCAGACATTTGTACATCTGGCAGTGTTTTTCTATGGTGTTCTCTTTTGATTAAATTCTAAGTCACTAAAAAGCCAGTTTGTGTCAAGTTTCTCCAAAGAAGGTTTCCCACATGAAATAAAATGAATTCTACTCTGATTTCAAATCAAGCAAAGTTCAGTGATCTTTAGAAGACTTATTCCCACACAGACTGCAGATGATTAAGGATAAACGGTTAAACGACTTGGAAGAGCAATAAAAGAACACATTTTCCTTCTGCAACATCTGAAGGATAAAGCCAAAACAATTGGTTTGAAAACCCAGGACTACTCTGCTGCGTAAAATATGTCCAGAGCCCAGGGAGGTGATGGCTTCTCATTCATGTGCTTAGAAAGGTCCGAGAGTCGTGTCATCACCCAGGCCCTCTGCCCTCTGGGCCTTCAGCAGCCTTTCCAAACTGCTGCTTTTCTTCTGGATCCTCTCATCAGGCCAAGGCTCCTGAGGATCACAGAGCTTACATTTCACTTGGAGACTTTCACTTGGCTACACATGAAAGGGAGGCTTAAAAGGAGAGAAAGCCAGAGAGAAACCGATGCTGCAGTCTAACCTTGGGTGTGTGGCTGTCATTCATGCTGCCAGCTTTATCAAAAAGCTTGGCAATTTGGACAGGCAAAGTATTATAACAATTTCACATGTAAAATAATGTCAGTAACAGTGAATTATTTTGCTCATTAAAAAAAAATGACAGTGGACCAGCTTTAATTTTCGAATAATTTGTGTTTCTCAATTATACATGCAGGTTGTCATATAAGACATTAAAATCTTTATGCAATCTGCACACAAATATTTTTGATTAAATGCCTCACACTTCCATTTCTGTGCCATCAAGCGTATTCCAATATATCTGGCAAAATGTTACTTGATGATCTAGCTGCTGTTCTAACAGGTAAATAAAACATTCACTGCCAATTTATTTTATAGACTCTAAATGCCAATGCCCAGATATACACATGCAAGACAGCCTCTCTAAATTCAAATTCCGTCATGCATTTCTTACTGCTTCATAAAGTAAAAAAGATTCAATGACCTACTAAAAGAAAACCTAGAAGACACTCTTACAGTGAGAACAGCTATAAAATGTGTATAACTTAATAACTGAGTTATATCTAAATTGGTATAAACTCTGCCTGATTCCAAATTGACTTTCAAAAACTTTCCAAAAAAGAACTGCGACACAAAGAAATCACAGTACAGAAAATACCACACACAAAGTAACAAGCAGTAAAATGGGTTTAGGAAAGAATTTCTTAAATTTTCTTTTGTATAACAAAATAAAAAGTAAAATATTGGCTTTTCATACAAAATAAAATATCTATCAAGATATAGTAACAATATTTTACAAAAATATTCATTCTTTTATAGTAAGTCTTAAGTATTGCTCTCAAAATGTCTAGGTCAAATAATCATTCAAATATGATTTAGCCACAAATTCAAACGTTGCAACTTTAATGTAACGAATATCCAAGGTGATTTTTACAAGTTATTTTTCCAAAGTAGTATCAGAAGGGACTGAGAATCTCATAACCTCACCACACTCCATCTTTTATTTGTTCTTTCCTTTATCATTTATTTGTAAGAGAGCATCGTGCTGGGGAATTTTTATTTAATGATCGTTTTCTTAAGATTCCACTTCCCACCTACCTCAAACTTGCAATAAAAATTTTTCTGGTCACACTAACTCAAATCTATCAGCACTCTGAGGGGAGTAGCTGCAAATAATCAGCACTTATGAAAAAATATGCCCCTCCCAACTAAAGAAAGAGAAAACATGTTTCTTCATTCACATTTATTCCTTTTTGCCTATATTGTACATCCCAGTGTGCCCTTTTCTTGCAAACTCATTTTCTTCAGCTTTCGATCTAGCCAGACTTTCTTCTGTACTCCAGATCTGGTTCCCATTTTACCCCGGATCAAGAGTGTAGGCTGACCAAGGCCCAGCCGGCAGTGGCACCTGGAAGCTCAGTTTGAAAGGCAGTGTTACAGGGAAAGACGTAGATTGTGGGGCATTATTTCAGAAATATTCATATTTAGGAAATAGAAAAAACCAGGAACTAGAGAAATTAGAAAAGAACCAGGAAATTATAACCATAGTAAACAGGAATAATTCCTGAGACATGGTCTTGTCCACATCACCAATGTCTTTACATTCTAGAGATGGTTCACAATTACCTCCTAAATCGAATTAATGTTCTAAATCATGAGTTTTACAGTCCTCCTACTTGCATGGACTGTTGTGCCTCATATTTTCCACCCTCAGCAAGCAAACCAATCTGTTATCACTTACAACTTCAAACATGTCATTCCTCCTCCACCAAAATTCAACTGAACAGAGTCCATCTTTCTTTCCTCCTCCTACCTCAAGGGTACTCAGCACTTATATATATGTATCATTGTATATCCATAGTTGATAATTACACAGCATTCATTTCACTTACATTTTTGCCTGTCTAGCTTAATGCTTCTGTTATTTGGAATCAGGATAAATAAGGCCAAGATTCGAGTTCTGAATCTTGTGTAGGTCAATACAACAAGTCTGTTTCTCACAGGTAAGGGGGCTACTTGTACTTCAGGACCCAGCTCAGGCAATGTCTCCGTGGGAAAGACTCTCCCAGCTTTCCCTAACCAAGTCTGATCAAGGGACTGTTCTTACACAAACCCAGAGCATCTTATGCATACCCATTAGTATGGACTTTATCTCACTAAGTTTACACCTGCTTCCCCCTGCTAAAATGTTTCTTCCTGGAGAACTGGGGCTCTGAGTTATTCATCTTGGTATCATGAGCACCTACTTTGGTGTATGTGAATACATTCATGCTGAGTGAATAAAGGAAAAAATGAACATTATCTCTAGTGGGTTGAGTGCTTAAAATGTGGATGGGTAAGTAGAAAAACACTGCATCCCTAGGAAAACTAATTAAAAAGACAATTCTATAGTTAGGTTCTCTAGCTTTGAACACACAAAGCTAGAGATCTGCACAATCTATGCAATCACATATTTTTATATCCCCACATGCTCTTCATGAACGGTAAACTGTTAGTCCACCTTTTTTGAAATTGTCTTTAGTGCCTCCTATGTGCACAGTACATTTTAGGCACTGGATTCTGAGATTTGGGAGAAGGAACACTAACAGGGAAATTTCACTTCTATTCTCTAAGGCTTCTGGGAAACTTGGGGCACACTAAAGTACAACAGAAAGACCCAGGGAAACATGAGAAAGTACTGCTAATTGGTGTCCATCTTCATGTGTTTCAGCTGCATAAATAAAAGCAATAATACATTCTGGAAATGAGCAGTTGAGCTTGTATGCTAAGCAAACTGCTGGCATCTGAAAATTGTGAAACAAATTATGCTGCAAACCACAGCAAACAAATATTTTCCTTACAAACTCATTTGGTGGTTATGAGAAAATAGTCATGTAACTGATATATAGCTTTTTTCCTGGATGGACTTAAAAGGGAGTACCCAATTGACAGACAAATCATTAAAGACAAATCTTATGAGTTTCTGTAAGGGAAGATAACTTGAGAATGCAATCCACTGAAGCACAATGCAGGAAATTCATGTCACTCACTGCCCTGAATATTAGTTTTCTATTTCATTACATATTTAATAATCATGATGGCAGTTTGCAGAGAGCAGGAAAATTTACTGGGAAAATTCCCTGCAGTAATTTGAGTTGCTATCTTGAGGACTCACGGAAGGATGGGGAACATTTCCTGGTAAAAGGTCAGATTTCTACCTTCTTGGAAAACAGTTTGATTCCTGACAAAGAATCTGCCCTTTCCGTGCCCTGGCCCAGAGCAGTTTCCCACTTGACCTTGGGGGATGGGGTTATGGGGCAAGACAAGGAAGAAGGACTGTGTGCCAGGAACTATGTTGGCAACACAACTAATCTTTACAGAAAGCTAGAAAGGTAGAATCAATCAGAAATACAGAGGGAAAAAAAAAGGTGAGTAAGAGTAGGTTTTAATACTAACCAGATAAGGTAAGGCCCCAGTCAAATTCAATTACCTGGTTTCTGTTTTCTAGTCCAAAGTTTTCATTAATACTCTGGAGAAAGTATGCCCACATAATTTAAACATAACAGTAAATGTGAAAGATAGCTTAAAGCTTCAGAATTAAAATAACACTGGAATAGACCCACACATAAATGCACAACTGACAAAAATGTCAAGGAAATTCAATTGGGGAAAAGAAAAATCTTTTCAAAAGGGAATTCTCCAACAATTAGAAATTCAAAAAAAAAAAAAAAAAGAAATTCAAAGGGGGGAAACTGACTTGACCATTATCCCACATCATGTAGAAAAATTAATTTGAGATGAATCTCATAATGAAATGTGAGGGCTGGGGATTTATCTCAGTGGTTAGAGCGCTTGCCTTGCAAGTGCAAGGCCCTGAGTTTGAGCCCCAGCACCCAAAAAAAAAAAAAAAGAAAAAAGAAATGTGAAACCTAAAATTATAAGTTCTCTAAAATTGATAAACTGGATTTTCTCGAAATTGAAAAATTATGTAATTCATCAAAATACATAATGACGAAAACAAAAATGTAAGTTATAGATTGAGAAAATATTTTCAATACTTACTAACTGACAAAGGACTCAATCCAGAAGTACAAAAAACTACAAATCAACAATTCAACTCAAAAATAGGCAAAATATTTAAAGATCTATTTTGAAAAGGAAGATATATGTATAGCCATGAAAGAGACCCAGCATCATTACTGATTCTAGAAACAAAACACAAACACATGAAATATTATTTCATATCTATTCGATGATTATAATTTAGAGACTGGCAACAGAAAATGTCAAAAACGTACAGAGACTAGAAGTCACATATATTGCTAATTAGAGTTTAAAACTGCTTAACAAATTTTTATATGGTCATATATACATACACTTCTAAGTATTAATCCAAAAGACATGAAAACATTATGTCCGCACATAGACTTGTACAAAAATGCTCACTGCAGCACTATAATACTAAATACTGAAAATAAATGTCCAATAACAGGAGAATAAGCAATAGAATCCTACTTAACTATTTTAAAAAATGAGGGCTGTGGATGTAGCTCAGTAGCAGAGCCTAGGATGTTTGAAGCTCTAAGTTCAGTTAATCTCCAGCACCACAAAACAACAATAGCAAAAACAACTTACCAATATTTGTGAGTGAAAATAATGCTATTTATATGGCATTCAAGAATAGGTAACAAAGGCCAGCAATTTAGCTCAGTGGTTAGCGTGCTTGCCTAGCAAGCACAAAGCCATGAGTTCAATCCCTGGCACCACAAAAAAAAAAAAAAAAAAAAAAAAGAATAGGTAACACAAATCAATTGTGATGGAAATCAGAACAGTAGATAGCCACACCCGGTAGGGAATGAGGGCCAGGGGACATAAGGAAAATTTCTGAGACTATGGCTATATTCTGAATCTTGACTAGGATGTTGGTTGCCCACATACAGAAACATACCAAAAAGTATTAGATTGTACAATGAAGAACCATAATTCACATATACAAACTTTACCTCAGTATAGAGTTTTAAAACCATAACCAGTTGCAATACTTAGAAAAATAATAGAAATGGCCAAATATACCAGGTATGTGATTACATATGGACACAGCAGTGAAGATACAAAAGTATCACAGTGAAAAACTGGCCAGCTAAGCTGGCTGGCAATCTGCAGAATGGCAAAACTAGAAAAACAAATTTGAAGGCTAGGTCCAAGATACACTCTGAATCTCATAGACAAGAGAAGATAAGAGCTATGGTGCAGTCACTGAGGAAAGATAAGGATGATAAATGTGATGGAAAATACTGTGATGGATAAGCGGCAGAAACTGAGGTTTATTAGCAGGGCAGTGTTAGAGTTAATTCTTCTAAATATCATGAGAAGTTCTTACACAAAGAGGAAAGACCAGTTCATCCTCACTGAAGGAAAAAATACCAGCTCAGACAGATGTATGCATTATTTAAGTTGGATAAAAGAATTTCCTGACAGAGAAGGTTGTTAAATATTGCAATAGATTATGATATCTCCCTCACTGGAGACTTTGAAAAATAAGACCATCTTACAAGTTTGGTTCTGCCCAAAGGCAAAGGAACAGACTCGTGATCTCTAGTAATACTATGATTTCTTTGGCAATCAAACTATTTAAAAAAAAAAATCTACATGATTTTGTCCTGTGTTTCTTTTTTACGGAGGGAATCTGAAGAGTAAGGGTAGTAATGAGGTACAGGAGCATGAGCAAGAGGGAGATGTCTGAAAGGGGAAAAGAGGGAACAGGAAGGAGCCTACAGAAATCAAATCAAGCCAACCTCAATCCTCCAGACTCTCTCACAACCTGCTACAGTGTCATCAGCAAAAATAAAGACCTTAGCTGTGGTCAAGCAGCCAAGTTGCCTTTTATCTAGATATTTTTGTTATGTTGGAAAAGCAATGCATTATACATGCATGTTACTGTTACTCCTCTTCAATGGAATGTTCTACTGGTCCAATATTGTGCAGTTACAAAGGAAAGATTGGATAATTACTTAAGAATAATTACAAGTATATAAAAACCAATCCTGTGAAATTAAGGTAGAATCAAGGACTATAAAACAAATGAAATCTCCTCACTACAAAAAAAAATCTATACAAATACATGCTTTAGAATTTGGTTTTTAAAAAAGATTAAGAGAAAATTGTAGCAATAACCTTACAATTCTTCTAGCTAAGTTCTTTCATCTTTGGAAATGATGTTTTAAATATACTTTGTAAATATTCTGTGGTAGTAAAATGTAAATGAAGATATTAATTGCCTTTACTCTGCATTCTCCATTAAATGACTATGCAAGAAATTCTACTGGGAAGAAAAAATTACCTATTTGCAATGGGTAATTTTACCAATAGGTATATTATTGTTTAAAATAAGCTGTTTAGTTGAATTCCCCCTCCACCCAAAAGTATTCCAATTCAAGTATACCAATCATTTAAAAAAAAATATCTTAGAGCAATTCAAAGGGAAAAGGTTTACTAAGTCAGTTCTGACAAGCACAAATCCAACTGTCATTTTCTGAGTGAGACATGAATTACAAATACTCTCAACCAAAACTAACCATTTATAATAAAATGATCTTATTTTTATATTTCTAGGTGATTAAGCATATAGCAAGAATATAAAATCAAGTGAAACTCCATGTACCCATCTGAGACTATTTTAATTAGCCAGTATATATTACATAAGAGAGTAACAGATCATGCTAGCTGTGTTCATAATAAAGGAACGTTTAAGACAATTACAAAATTGACAATCTGAATATTTTTGGCTATGGCAAAATATTGAATCATAGTTTTTAAACACCATACAGTACATTACATCTGTACGATTTTTTTTTTTTTAAGTCTAGCTAAATACTTCTTAGGCAATACAACTGGTTTTCCACATTCACAGGCTACAGCCACCCTTAAAGGCAGGCACTGGATCTCACTCATCTTTTTATCCTGAGAGCCCAGCACAGACAGAATCGACATGGCAAAGAATCACCATGTTAGATGACTACTTTTCTGCTGCTTCTTACTTCATTCCACCATAAACAGATTTGCCAGATCCAATTTAACATAAAATTTCATCAGATTATCATCTGTCTGTCCATCCTTTTTCTAATTCTCCCCTCACCAAATTTAATGCAAATCTTTCTCTTTGGCACTTAAGATTCCCACATTATGATCCCAAACTATTTTCTCAAAAACCTGTTGCATCTACGGTTATTCCACCCTGAACGCTCCTGATCTCAAAAACCTCATGTTCCTTTCTAATAAGTATCCAATAGTCTAACTAAACTGTATTTCTGTGGTCTACTAGTATACTCTATCTTCCCCATCTCTGGCACTTTTCTCTACCCAAAGAGCATTCTTTACCAGACCCCAAAACCACTTGTCAAAAGTTCAGCCTCTATTCTACACAAAATTCTACTACAGTGTCTTCCACACCTCTTCCGTATTTCTTAACACAGATGTGTATTTTTTTGAACCCCAGAAATACTTATTTGTAGTTCTCTGCTGGCTTCATTGACCCTATCATCATATATTTGATATGTATTTGATTACACACTAGTATTACCAGATTATAAACCCCTTGAGGACACGGATGGTCACTTACAATTTCTTGAATTACCTGAGGAGTGATTAAATATTAAACATATTTGCTGAAATAACTGGACCAATCTCTCCCTTCAGGCAATTATTGCCACCTGCTACACAATTCTAAGAAAGTTTCTCCTCTTGTATCTTGCACCTTTTGCTCAAGTGGGCAGTTTCTGTCTAGTGCTATACTCAAAGGCATTAGTACTTAGATGATTAGTAAAGTGGCCTCTATGGTACCTACCTGCAGGTACCAATCATGCAGAGAGCAGGGCACCAAGTATTATGGTTGTATTTACTGTTACTTTACTAAGGCAAGAAAAGGAAAGGAAGAAGTAGTTTACAATCATGGCAGCAGTTTGCAATGGTAGGCCGAATATGTATTTAAATTATCTTAGTGTCTTCTCACCCAAGGTCATCTTAAAATAACAGAAGGGTTTTTGTTTGTTTCTCTGTCTGTTTTTAATCTGTAGCAGTTCTAGATAGAAGGAAAATATTCATTAGCATGCCAGAACATTTTAAGAATTTCTAGAAGAATGAAGCTAGGTAAAATCAGAACAATTCAAAGGCTATACTGAAAAATCTACATGACTGGGCAAAAGATCAAGGTGGTAACCTACCTCAGATAGTTGTCTACATCCCAATACACTGGGGAAAAATGGAGATAAAAAAGTGACATAACTTTACATAGTTGTAATTGAATACTGTGTCTATGTGGTTGTTTACATTGCTTGTTGTTACATGCAAATGGCACCATGTATTATGGTAAGTCTGCATAAATTTGGATAAATTTTAATTTTTATAATAAAAAATTTTTTAAATAAAAGGATGTGTCACTGGGTTTTAAAAAGAAAAAAATGACAAAAAAGCTAAGAGACATGGAAAGCTGCTCTAAAAAGGTTCAATATCCATCTAAAGTGAGTTTCAGAAAGAAAGAATAGAGATAATGAGGGGGGAAAGAATTGTGAAAGAAATACAAATGGAGGTAAAATTTCCTGGGCTAAAGACACTTAAAATACTAGCTAAAACAGCTGCATTGAGTGCCATGCAAGGTAAATGAGGAGGAAAAGACACTTATTCAGACGCATCTCATTACAATTCAAAGATAAGGGGAAAATTATAAAAATTTAGATCAGATGAGTTTACCACCATAGAAACAAAATCAGACTTCTTGGCAGCAATATTGCATAAGACAGTAAAACAGGACAATACTTATGAGTCAGCATTCTGCTGGTATGACAAAATACCTTAGATTAACAACACAAGGAGGAAAGGATGATTTTGGCCCATAGTTTCAGGGGTTTCAGTCCTTGGTCAGCTGGTACCACTGCTTTTAGGCCTGTGGCAAGGCAGAAACACAGGGGACCGATATGGCACAGCAAAGCTCAACTCACAGCAGGCAAGAAGCAGAAACAAAGCAAGAGCCAAAAAGAAAGGGGCCAGTGATTAGATATTTTCCCCAAAGGCAAGCTATCATGACCCATTTCCTTCAACAAGGCCTTACCAGCTAAGTTTCTACCACTCGCCAATAATGCCTTTAAATTATGACTTCATCAACAGATTAATATACTGACTAAGTTAAAGTCCTCAATCCAATTACCTTCCAAAAGACCTAACTCCAAATGCTACTGCACTGGGAACCAAGCCTTTAATACATGCGCCTTTGCGGGGACATTTTAGATCCAAACCTTACAGATGCTTTTAAATTTCTAAGGAAACATGATTTAGAACTTAGCTAGTCCCCCTCCAAAAGAAAACCCTAGATGACTCCTATATAGATAATATACAATACAGAAAAGATAGATGGCCGAATAGGACCTAGAAGACATGAAGAAAATG
The DNA here is from genome assembly GCA_004026905.1 of Hystrix cristata. Classification (NCBI taxonomy): domain Eukaryota; kingdom Metazoa; phylum Chordata; class Mammalia; order Rodentia; family Hystricidae; genus Hystrix; species Hystrix cristata. The sequence goes on from PVJO010004097.1 coordinate 19,740, forward strand.
GAAAATACATTTAAAGAGGAGCCAATGAATCTAACGTGAGGCAGGGTCTAGTGACATGAGTCGCATTTGCTTCTTCCAAGATCTAACCACACTGCAGTGAATAATCACACTACTTATATAATCATCACACTGCAAATACTGCTTTTATAGGACTTCCAATTTTAGACTCATTCTCCACACTTATCAAAGAAAAATTAATTATAGCTATAAAATAGAATGTTATGAACACTGACAATATCAAAGTAACAATACACTGAACAAAAATCAGGAGTTTGGCTGAAGGGGAAGTGGAAGACAGAGGTCACCTAAATTTCACCACTTGGTATCTGAAATTGGTATTTTGTAAGACCAAGGAAGTAACAAGTGGGAACATATTATTTGAAATTGTATTGATAACTGGTAGAACTAAAGAACAGAAAACATAAATACTTGCCTTAGGAAAGCAGGAATACAGTATGAAAGAGGAGAGATACCTATGTGGTTTTTTTTTTTTTTATTAACAGGTATTACTTTAAAATGCATGAGGAAAAGGAACCCAGTATGTGAAATTCTTATGTGCTTCGTGATAAATTTTGATAGATTATTAAGTAATTTTCACAAAGAAGATAAATAATAATAAAAAATAACTTATTATATCTCAACCTAACAATGTTTTAAGGGCTGGGGATTTAACTTAGTGGTTAGAGTGCTTGCCTTGCAAGCATAAGGCCCTGAGTTCGATCCCCTGCACCAAAAAAAAAAAAAAAAAGTACTCCAATGTTTTAAATGCAACAGAAACATCCTATAATTTTTCTTTGCCAACTACACAGACTACCTCTAAAGGAAGAAGAAAAGTAGACCAAACTATCACTCATAAATACCCTGCTAGTCCTACTCCCACTTGCTCCTAACTATTCCTGATTAGGATATTCAGTTACACTAAATAAGTTACTCTAAAACTTCAATGTAGTACCAATACAACATACATAAAAACTGTTACTCAGCCACTCTCTCATAATAAACAGACTTTTTACTTTGCTATGCTAAGTTCCTTTATGGACACGAAAAAGGAGCAAATGAACACAATACACTCAACTGTTTAAAAGAGAGACAAAAGAAAGGAAAAACAAGGCATAAATTGTCTCCACAATCATCCTCCCTGCTTTTCCAAGACTGTGTGACTCAATTAATTGGTGTGATTTCACTTTGAGAGATTATGTCTAGGAACTGGTCATTCAGTTGCACTGCAGATTGTGGAGCCTGGAGGGTTAGTTTAAAAAAAGTAATAAAAGCCTAAATACCTTCCCTCAATTCCAGAGAGGTTAATTTACTGAACCTGTGTAATGTGTGAAAGTCACTTGACATGTCACCTTCACAACTACCCACAACTTTTTATAAAAATATAAGATACCAAAGTGTGGTCCTAACTATGAGCTATCTAACCATTTACAAGCTACTTTTAAAAAAGACAGAATAACAAATTGACAGTGTGTGTAGGGAGGGAGCAAGAGGAAGAGAAAAAGAGAGAGGAAAAGACAGAGATTACATTCGCAACCAAACCAGTTGCATTCTGATAACAAAATAAGGACCAGTGCTTTTCAAATTTTAAGAGGAAGGACATGGATTACTCGGGACTCTTGCTAAAAGCACATTCTGATTTAGCAGGTCTGAATGGGGCGAGCAGTTCACCATTTCTAACAGCTCCCAGGTCATGGGCATCCTGCCATGGGAACCACACTTTGAGCCACAAGAGAATCAAAAACCAGTTTCCTTTCCAAACTGTTTTGTTGGTTCTTTCTCAGTTGCTCAATGGCTCCATCTTTTACTTTTAATGTTTACTTTTATTAGTACATGTTTGCAGTACATAATTATTACATTCCTTGTGTGGAGGTGGTACATAACACATCTTAATTCTTTTTTCATCCTCTTCCCCTCTCCTCCTTCCCCCTTCCCTCCATCTCTTGATCCCCTTTCCATTTGAAAAAGATTTATCTTCCCACTACCTATTATCTATCATTTACTTTGCTCTTTATTTATGTTTTAGGTTTCTCATATGTGATAAACTATGTGATATTTAAGATTGTGTGTCTGATTTATTTCACTTATCACTGTGGTCTCGAGGTGCATCTACTTTCCTACAAATGACTCAAGTTTATCCTTCTTTGTGGCAAAAATTGTACTCCTTATGTGTAAATACCTCATTTTCTTTATCCATTCTTCTGCTGATGGACATACAGGCTGCTTCCAAGATTTTAACTATTATGAATTGTGCTGCTGTAAACACAGGTGAGCACGTATCACTGTAAGAGGACTAATTCTCTTTTCCGCTCACAGTAACTTCCAAGATGATCTCATCTATTTCCTTCATTTAAAGACATTTATACACGCCTTTCTCAACTCTGCCTGCACATGAGAATCAACAAGGCAGTCATTTCTCCTCTTTTTTTCTAAATTTGTCTAAGGCCCACAGCAAATCAATTAAATAAACATCTCTGGGGTTAGGCCAGAAGCCTACGTATTTTTAAAAGTTCCTCAATGGTTCTCACATAAAGAGTTAAAAAGTGCTGATCTGCACACAATATCTCCCACATCTGATCTCAGCTATGACTTCTCACCTCATTACCAAATGCCTACTCCGTATCTCTCCTAATGTCTACTAGATGTCTACCAGTTGGCATGTTCAGAATAGACCTCTTGATTTACCTCATCCAACCAAAGCTAGATCATCTACAAGTTTCCCCTATCTCAGTAAGTAGTCTCACCATCCACCTAGTTGCTTGGGAGGAAAGAGTGAGCTTTACCATGATGCTTCCATACATGGTTTTTTTCACAGCTCACATCCAATTGATCAGCAAGCCTCCTAGATCTAACTTCTAAATAGATCCCAAATCAGTCCACTCCCTACAATTTCTGTTGCTACCAGATAATCAATATAGGCCAAATAAAATATTTACTGAGATGAGCATCTATTTCATTGTTTAAAAACTATTTGCATAGGTATAGGAAACTGCAGGAGATCTACCTCAATAGCAAATTGAATGAAAAAGACTCAAGGGCTTCTGCTATCTACAAGTACACTACAAGCCATGGGTAACACAGCCGCTGTGACAGTTAACAGGGACATTAGACTACATCAATAAAATGGTGGTGACAATCATGGAAGGAGACAGTTGTTGCACGTACTGACTGATCAATGGCATCGGGAGCATCTTGTTCAGTTCTCTGAATCCTAATTTCAAAGAGATATTCATAAAATGACCTCTAAATATGGAAAAGTAAATAGTCTGGTGAATGATCTAGAAGCCCCATGCCAGAGAATATATGTATAAAGACTTGAAAGACTTAAATTTTAGGAAAAGTGGGAAAAAAGAACTAGTAACAACAAGGTTAGCATTTTTTAAGCATTTTCAATGTGCCACATACATGTTAATACAAACCTCATGTGCATGAGATAAGTATCATTATTTCCATTTAACACACGCAGAAACCAAGGTGCAGGGAGTTTGCGTAATCTACTCAAAGTTACATATTTGCTAAGTGGTGTAGTTTCATTCCAGTCCTCACACATACAATCAGGAGGTAGTCTCTAAAAACTTGTGGAACAGACATAATAGAACTACATCTCCAGAGCTGAAAAGTAAAACAACAGAAGGAAACAAAAAAGACCATGTGCATTTTCAATGTAAAAAAAAATTGAAGAATTTTGCTCATAATGAACTTCTAGTCAACAGCAAATATTCAAGTAGAGACTGGCTAACTACCTCTCAATGGATGCCCAGTTTAAAACAGCAGATCTGAGTTGGGGTTTAGAAGTCCCTTCCTCCTCTCAGTATTATCCCTTAATAATACCTGTTTCCTTTTTTATCTAAACATCCACATCAAACAGCAAAAAACTGAATGGCAATTTTTACAATTCTCCAAAGCACTGTTGATTAGTTATTTCTGAAAAGATTATAACCCATTTTTAAGTACAGTACTTGTACATAATTCAATTATCATAAAACACGGGCTATTATGCCATCCAAGTCAGCTACACACGCATAGGATGCAAGCAGACTCATGGTTATGGTTCTGCTTATCTCTTTGTCCCCCAATTTAAAGTTCTTTCAGCAAACACAGATCCCTTCCTAAAGAGTTCCTCACCTTGCATACTAGAGGATCTTTATTTTAAAACATCCACTTGTACCAAAGGAAATACTTTTCATTCTAATTAAGTAAGAAGATATAAACCGACCAAAGGCCAATACTTGCAAGAACAAAACCAAAGAGAAGGTATAAAATCAAGCAGTGAAAGATCCCCATACTGATTTTAACGAACATGATAAATTTGTAAAGTTATGAAGGTATATTAAATAAACAAGAAAAAATATTCATAATCCATCATTATGACTAGATTAAAAATGTCCCCCCAAAAGCCTCAAGTGTTCAGAGGTGGGGCTTCTGGAAGGTGACTGGATCATGGGGGCACATATTCATTGGTAGATTAATGCAATGATGAGTTCATAGCTAAATGTGCTATTAGGAGGCAGGGCCTGGCCAGAAGAAGCAGGTCATTGAGGGTGTGACCTGAAAGGCTCATTCTTCTTCCAGCTCATCCCTTTGCTCTTTGCCTCCTGGCTGCTATGGGTTGAGTATTTTTTCCTCCATCATGCCTCTCTGCTCTCCTGTTCCTGCTTTAGAGCCAGCCAACTATAGACTAAAACTATAGGCCTAAATAAATGTCTCTTGTCTACAGCCATACCACCCTGAACACGCCCGATCTCGTCTAAATAAACGTTTCTTCCTTAAACTGTGGATGTTGGATATTTTGTCCCAGGGAGGAGAAAGTGACTAAGGCAGATTTTGATACTAGGAGTAGGGTTGTAGCCATGACTCTACCTGACAGTGTGGTTTAAAAGCCTTTGGAACTTTTTTATGAATGAAGTTTGGAAAAGTTTGAAGTGAGCTAGAGAAGCCCTAGAATATTGTGAGCAGTGGTTGATATATAATGCTGATCAGAGCTCAGAAGATCAGAATGCTGATAGAAATGGAGACAGTAAAGGCCAGGCTCAGGAGGTTTTGGTTGGGAACAAGGATTCCACTGGCAGTTTGACTAGAGGTCATGTGTGTTACCCTCTGGCAGAAAACTCGGTCTACATTTTGCCCATCCCCTGAGACTTTGCAGGAGACTGAAATTAAGGGCAACAGACTAATTTGGAAAAGGAAATTTCAAGGTAGCCCACATTCAGGCTGTGGCATGGGTATTACTGGCTGCTTTTAGCCAGATCTATAGTAAGAATTAGGAGCAAATGGTCAAGCTGAATGATTTTAAAAGTTTTTAGTTTTATCAGAAAGGAAGCACCTCCAAAGTTGGGACAGAGGACATCATGGCTGTTAAAAAGATTACCATTAAAAAGAAGCTAAGCATTTTGCATGTGGACAGCAGGAAAGATGGCTTACAGGTATCTGAAGAATCAGTAAGGACCACCCCCTTCCCAGGCTCAAGAGTGTGAAACTCTAAAACCCTCATTTGAGAAAAGAGCCCCAGAGCCCCTACTTAAAATGGGCCACCTAGGAAACTGGTTCTCCAGGATATACTTCACAGTGCTAAACCACCCAGGCCATAATGCAAGGAGGCCTGGCAGCAACCATGGTGTCATCCTTTTAGTGGTTTTTCAGGCATGCACAATCTAGTAGTTATGGTATCGAGGAGGCTCCTGCCCAGATTTCAAAGGCAGGCCTAGAAGGCTGTGCGGTATGCCTGAGAGAGCAGTGCTTGGAGCTGTGAGAGTGAAGCTAAAAGTGCAGCTGAGACCCCATGAGGGTGATGATGCCAAAAACATGAAACATCTGCTGAGAAAACCCATAAGCAGTAAGCAGAGCCACCTCAGGAGAGAGGCCAGAAGGGCTACAACTGACAATGCGACAGGGTCGGGGACCCCCGAGCCCTCTGGAGTTCACATCTCACCACAACCTGTCTCAGGTGCTAGATCTGAAGCTACGAAATTGAGTTTTTGCCATGATGGGAGTCAGTCTTGCTTTCATGCCATTCCTTTATTCCCTTATTTCTCCCTTTGGGAATGGGAATGTTTACCCTGTGTCATTGTATGCGGAAGTATTTAACTTTCTTTTTTATTTGTATAGGGGTTCATAGCTAAGAGTTTGCCTTAAGTTTCAGAGAAGACTTTGGACTCTGACTTTTTCAGCAATGCTGAAACTATTAAAACTTTGGTAACTCTTAAAGATGGATCAATGCGTCTCTGAGGACCAAGGGCAGAATGATGTGATTTAGATCTAAAATATCCCCCCAAAAAAGATAGGGCCAGAAGTAGGGTCTTTGGAAGGTAATTGAATCACGGTGGTGCTGGATTCATTGATGGAATAATCCACCGATGATTTCACAGCTGAATGTGCTGTTAGGAGGTGGGACCTAGCCAAAAGAGGTGGGACCAGGTCACTGGGGGGATGACCTGAGTATATTTCCCTCCCTAGCTCCTCCCTCCACTCTCTGCTTCCTGGCTGCCATGGGTTCAGAACATTTTTCTCTGCCATGCCCTGGTGTTATCCTGTCCTGCCTTGGAGCCAGCCATCCATACACTAAAACCACGAGCCAAAATAAATCTCCTAAATCATACCTGTTGGGTACTTTGTCCTAGTGACAAGAAAGTGACTAAGACATCTGTTTTTATATGTTCCTATCACTAAGGGGATTAGCCTGATGAAAGCTCTTTTACAAGTTTATATTTTAAAAAGGTGCATTTTAACTATATGTTAACTGTCTGATCTACTGTTTTTAATCTGAACTAAATATTTACTCAAATGTTTTTAGATATCTATATTTTCAAATTGCATACACACACACACACACACAAACACACATGCACACAGAGTCACAAAGCTGATAAAGGTACTAAGACCTTAGTTCTCTCAGGCAATATCCTCAAGAGTTTTTTACTTTAAAAAAAAAATAGTAACTGTGTGCTTGCCATCTGTTTTCAGGCACAGAATCATAGGAATCTGGAGCTTAAAGAGACAGTCACATAGCTGGTTAGCAGCAAAGCCAAGGTTTGGGACCAGACTTGGGTGAAAGGGATCTAGAACATCGGCACTTTTGCTTTGACATACTGTGGGCCAGAGGAGTCCCAAAGCAGGTTAGACAGAGTATGAACTAGGATTTATGGCACTAAAATTTACATGGTTTAGGCCTTTCCTGAATGTCTAGGGAAATCAATCCAATGACACCCAGATGTGTGTGTTTGATAAGTACATGTCTTTGCCATTCCTAATGTCTCAGGTTTTCCTCTATTTTATTGCCCTTTCCATTAGATATATATAATCAATACAAAAATCTTTTTAAAATGATTACATCCTTGAAAGTAATTTTGTAGTATGGTAGAGTTTTAGGTAACACTAAATTAATCATTACTCCATTAATAGTTTAGTATTCTCACTAAATACTGGGGCTTACACAGTAACTCCTACCCATGTGTGTTAAGTAGAATAATGTCCCTAGAGACATCACCTCCCAATCCCTCGAAGCTGTGAAACCGACATTTTGCATGGCATAAGGAACTATTCATGTGGAGAGATTATCAAGATTACCTGAGTGGGTTTAACATTATCATAGGGTTCTTAAAACAGAGAACACTCCCGGCTGAGTTCAGAGTTGGAGGAGATGTGACTAAGAAAGAATGTTCAAAGAGATGCAACTTTGCTGGCTTTAAGAACAGAAGAAAAGGACCACAAGGCAGAGGATAGTTCTAGGTGCTGGAAAAAGTAAGGAAATAGATTCTCCTCTAGAACCACTAAAAAGTAATGCACCTCTGCTTACACCTTGATTCTGCCCCAGTGAGATCCATGTCAGTTCTCAACCTTGAGAACTGTAAGTTAATAAATGTGCTGCTTTGATGTTTGTTATTAAGTGCACTGCAATTTGTTACAGCAGCAAGAGAAAACTAATATACCATGTGAACCAAGAGCCAACAGTCTTATCTGGGCAGTTCGAGGTCCAATTGCACACGGAGGAGATAGAGCCTTACAATACCATGTCTCTCTTTGAGGGACTACCCACTCTTCTTAGGTTATATGAGGATAACATCAGCACAATAGTACACAGCTTGACACCAGAAAAGGCAGCTCCTGAGAGCCTTACACAAGGACAGCTCTGCACAAGCTTTGAGTAAGCTAAATTTCACTGTTTACTTTAGCTCATTCTTTGAACTACATTTGCTTCCAAGTGAAACAAAATTTACTTTGAATAAATTTTACAGTGTTCTACTTGAAACAGCTGGCTGGACTTTTCAAAAAGCATCTTGTCAGAATTATGTATTTTTTTCCCTAAGACATGTTCCACCCACTAAGTCATACCAGAAGCCTTGGTAATCATGGTAGATGACAGTGTGAACGCAAATCCCTGAGATTTCCATATTGCAATAAGCTTCTTAGAAGAAGCCATGAATATATCAAACACCTTACACGGATACTGAAGAAACCTGCGTAAACCTTGGCCACACCATAGCACGGAAGGCAAGCAGAAAGGAAAGACTGATGGTTCCGGTGCTGAGCAACCAAAATCAGACCAGCTGCATAATAGCAAAGGTGAAATAAGCAAATGCAGCAAATTGCAACCCAAGTTTTAACTGAGTTTTTCCTCTCCAAGTTCCAACAAAGTATGTCACGATTTGGGAAGGGATTGCCCATAAAGTGGTATGGAAGCGAAAAACAGTTTAAACTGAAAACTTGGAAAGAAAAATGTGCCCAAACCAGAGGGTCTGAGGGCTCGTGTTCCCAGTCTCACATATATAAGTACTAAGCCTCCGCCTCACCAATCTGTTGACATTACATAATTAGCCAGTTACAATAATAACACTAAAGCTTAACACAGGGCCACAACTGGAGGAATGTTAACTACTCCAGTGAATTGCCTGTCACCCGCTACCTCTGTGCTGGTCTCCAAAGCCAGAGGGAGGAAAGAAAAGAGATGAACATTTAGTATGCAGCCTAACAGAGTGAAACAAGAGTCTGGCCCATCTGGGACTGGGGATCTTGGGTTTTTTCCCCCCATTTGTTCTTTGTTTTTATTTAGTTAGTTCAGTCTTTGGCTGTTGCCTATTTAAGTAAATAAGATTCAGTAAAAGCACCTCACGTATACCATGAAACAGCTTCAAAACATACACCAAATAATTGTGGTGGAAATGAAAGAAATGTATATTTCAATTTTTCAACTTCATAAACTTTAACATAACACACAGAAACACTTAACCCAACATATCCAAACACTTATATTCTTCAACTTCTTAAACTCTAACACAAGTAAACAATTAAAAAAAATACTCTGCCAGCTTGGGAACCTATTAGCATTCCCAGCACTGGCTGGGAAAGGGTTTCACCTGCAGGGACGTTTTCTCTTCTCTTTATTCACACATTGGCTCTAGAGACCAGAGGGTGCTGTATTCTTTTCTTAGTAAAATGAATTACATCTGAAATGCAGCCTAATCCGGGCACTCAGGAAAATCACAGATAGAATTCTGAATGTTTTTAGACACACGGGGCAGGAATACTCAGTTTTTGCATTGGGATGCCAGATGTTTCTTTCTAAATTGTTTGAGACCACAGTCCTATGAAGTATTCAATTTGGAAGGAAGCTTAAAAATTATCTATTGCACTACTCTTGTTTTACAGACAAGGACTAATATCTTTCCTCCCTTATTACAATTAAACCACAAAACCGTGTTAGGCTGAATATTCCAGGGTGAGCCAGTTCTGCTGCTGCTTCAGAGTAAAGGAAAATACACACACACACACACACACACACACACACACACACACACACAGAGCTATGGTTCATGCTCCAGTCAGCGAGCTATACTGAAAATAACAGCGTCTCTGTGTAATTTACCGTTTCTCTCCTCTCATCTAGTACCTCAACTCCTCCTCATCCCTATCTTATGTCTCATATCCAAAACTCCTTGAGCAAACAATAACTTTAAAGAAGGCTTTTTAAATTCTTACTCCTGAATAATAATAAAACCTTTCAGATTCCAAAGTAATGAAAATAACAGTGAAGGCTGAGGCACAATGATGATATCTGACAGCATGAGTCTCCCAACTCTTGTCTGTGGTGACGAACCTACGGCACGTGTGCTACAACAGGCTCTTTGTCATCACTGAAAATTCTAACAGGCTCACCATCACTGAATACTATGTATACAATTACCTACTACGTTCATGCAACTCCAACTCCTTATCTTGTCCAGTTTTTAAAATCTACCATCTTCTACATACTTTTAGAACCCTGGGCTCTTATTCTTGCTCTTTAGGAATATAGTGCCAGAGAATAGTGGGTGCATGGTCTGACCAAAACAGTCTGCTGGTTATGTGCCCAGTGCTATCTAAATACCTGCACCTTGGTTTACTTTTCTTCAGAGCATTTATAGTCCATTTAATATGTACCCATGTTACATAATAGCATATGTATCACAAATGTCTGATATTCTATTAGATACCTATTTTTGTTGTTAATTATCTGCATCTACCATTTTAATGAGCAGAGGGACCATATTTCTTTTATTTGCTGTTGTATCCTTAGTGTCCAGAGCTGTGCCTGGCACAGAGCAAGCACTCCAGTAATGTTTGTTGAATGAAGAAATGGAGTTTTGTGGCTTGAGGTGGGGAGGTTAAATGGAATAGAATATATGAAACACAGACTATTCCAGAAAATCCAACACATATGATTGCCATATTTACCTTAAATATGCATGACTCAATGCATTCAACTTAACATTTTTTAAGTTATTTACGGCTTATTCTATAAATGAAAAGAAGATGATCTAATATTGAAATTGATTTTCCATAAATAGCTGATTTTTTTGTTCAAATCAGATAAAACAATCACAAAAGAGAATGACAACAAAGTCAATGAGTAGCTGCTCATATATGAGGACGAAGTAGCAGGATCGTGGAATTCAACACACATATAATTAAGAATGACAAAATATTCTTTTTTGAGCATTCTTAATTTCTTAATATCATCTAGAAAACTGAAAATTTTAAAATGCTATAACGGAGACTTTGAGAGTGTGGAACAAAGGTAACGTAAAAACCAACATCTACAGTTTAAAATAAAAGAGAAATTGCTAGGACAGACTAATTGGGATTTCAGATCCAGTCTTGCTCTGCTCTGACTTATGCAGTGTTTACAGGAAATGTCCTTCTTGAACACAAAAGGAAAGTTTCACTGTTAATGATTTACCTCCCTTTCTTGCCTCTCTTTAGAGTAGGCTCCACTGCAAATGGCCTTAAAAGGGGTAAAGTGTTCAGGTACAAAAGATAATAATACATTTTCCTGCCCAGATATTAACAGTCTTACTGTTTTTTTAAAAAAGAGATTATAATATAAAATAGAACTGTTTTTTCCTAACAGAAAGGAGAAAGGTGCTTTCAGTAGTTTTTTAAAGAGTTTTTTAAAAGTCCTGAAATAAAAAATGTCAACAAGTAACAAAAGAGTGAGAACATGACTGGTTTGGAAGCCTTTGCTAGAATACCAGGAATGCAGAAAGGGCCTTTGTATTTCTATAAAATCATGAAGTTTATGAGACCACAAAGATAAAGCTGACAGACTGTCTCCATCAGCACAGCTAACAGGAAGGCTGGTTTGTTTTTTTTAAAGCAGTAATAGCTTGTGGCATTCTTTCTCCTTAAACCTGTTACCTGGGATATAGCAGTAAGGAGGCTGAAGTGTATTAGCAAACAGTCTTTGGCTACTAATGGAAACACACTCGCATAAGTACACCAACCGCACAGAAAGTACCAGAACTCAGGCCACACCCATCAGCAGGCCGACTGTGGCCAAACTACATCCCCTACCTTGGAAATCTGTCCAGCATGGCAGACTTCTTGCAGGGATGTCTACACTTCTGGCGCAAATTACCTACTGACAGCTTTACAACAACGTTCCATTTGTGATTCTTTTCCAATTTTAAGGTATTTCTAGCTCCACCAGCAATACATCACCCACGCACATATCAACCAGACCTGCCCCTCTACACACGAAGACTCTAAGAACTCAGACAATGAGGCCACAGAGTGGCATAGAACCAACATGGGCTTGAAGTCAGCCGGACCTGAGCTTCAGTATAGGTTGTTTCACTTCCCTGAGCCTCACAAGAGGATAGTTATTCTTTTCCTTACAAGCCATTCACATTTAACAGTGTTGTAATATTCCAAAGAGAACTAACTAAACCCCGTGACCTTTACACTGGAGCCACAACAACCACTAATTAACTATGTGCCATGGAAAAGGACCCGCCTATTACAAGACCAAGAAGGCTGGTAGTCAAAAGATTCCTAACTTCTTAATTATCTGTGGTAGAAAACGTTTTGTTATGTTTTGCACACTGGCTAAGTGTAGAAGGTGCCAAGACAAAGCCTATGCCCTGGGAAGTATAACTAAATTATACCTTGACTAGCATCAACTAAAACTAAGCTGAATGAAGCCACAGAAAACAGCAGTGGGCAAGATTACACGTTTGAGTGATTATCGGCAAGATAAAGGATTTTATTTCCTGACTCAAATTCTAGTGCCTCGTCTTAGTTTTCCAGTAGTGATGTTACAGGACCAACAACCTCCTTATTCCAAATGTCTTGCAAATGGGACGAAAAGTTACCTGCTTCTTAGAATAAAGCTTCAACCAAAAGGGAAAAATGGTAACCAGAATTTCAAGATATCCTTTTCTATATGTTAAGCTCATTACCTAAAAAGACTGTTCTTTCATTTTTCTCATTCATTTCACAAACATTTTTAGGTGCCTACCACATGCCAAGCATTGGGCTAAGCAAAGGATAAAATGATGCCACACACCTGTAATTCTAGCACTCTGGGGACCTGAGGGAGAAGTCTCCCAAGTTCAAGCCTGTCTCAAAGTAAAAAATGAAAAAGGGCTATAGATGCAGCTCAGTATGAAGGCCCTGGGTTCAACTGCCAGTTAACACACACACACACACACACACACACACACACACACACACAAGGCAGTTGAACAGTGACACATAGTGAAATAGTGGCAGAAGGAAAAGCAAACAGCTGACTTGTTCTAGATGTAGTAGGGAAAAAGAGAAGGATAACATTTTACAAGTAGTCTCAGCTCTCTCCTTAGCTTCACAGAAAAAAGAAATATTACATTTAGGAAGAATTGTGCTCTTCTTGTAGAAAAATATTCTAGTTGTTGAAAGGTGATTACCAACTACTGACCAAGCCTCCCTTCAAAGCTGGACACAAAGATATAAGGAGACAGCAAGGAGAGATGGAGAAGAGCCCTCCACAGCCACAGCTCCACACCCTGGAACTTTCAAGAATCATCAGAGTTTGAAGGCATGAAACTGTCCATTTTAAACCATTTTCTAATTCAGTCTCCTCTATCCCCTAAGCTCTCAGTACTGTTTTTTTTTTTTTTTTTCAAGGGTTTTCAGTAAATGATACTTTGAGGAATGAAAGACGAGAAGATTTTCCCTGCTTGAGGCAATGAGACCAGAGAAAGGGCAGCAATCAGGGCTGGGAGAACTGCACGGGGTAATCAGAATCCAACAGAGGGGCAGGATTCCAAGGTTACAGAGACCAGAAAAACGCAGGACACCCGCTTCCTCACACATACCTACATTTACATACTCTCCACTGCCACCTCCTCCCAGGAGTCCTCAGAAATACTCCAAAGGACACTGGACCTCCCAAAATACAAGGCACGGTGACTCAAGCCATTTAACTTACCTAGCAAAGGAACAGTCATGTCGCAAAGCTGAAAGATTTAGAAATCGGCAGTTTATATAGACCTTGTTTCATGTAAGAAACAGTAACTTCTTCAACAAGAGAAATGACTGCTTTATTTTCTGAATAGAAAGTAAGAGTTTACGGAGAGTGGTAACTCTAAAGTATCCAGACTTATTGTTAAGAATTTTTTTAGGCAATATAAGTAGCCTATTCTGTAAAAGTGGTATTTTTTCTCATAGATTGACTATAAAATGACTGTTTATATCAAGCCCTACTTTCTGATTTCGTTAGAAAATATCATGTTCCTTCATGTGCAAGAGTGAAAATGAAACTATTATTGAAGCAACTTCTCAGTTCAGTTGTTCCATAATGTTTTTTTAGAAAATACTACTATTAATAGTAAAATAAAATTTGTGCAGATACATTTTCTTGACTATTAAAACATTCTATCGATAAATAACCCAACCTTTAAATTCTGGTTATACTATCATCTCAACTCAAAAGGAATTAAGATTCTCTTTAAAACCTCAAGGCCTCTATTTTACATAAAAGGTTCCTTTATTTTCTAGTTTTTGGTTAAAAGGTTTGACTCAGCTGGTCTATGTAGTATTTTTTATGGTAGATCTCTTTTTCTCAGGTTGATAACCAACTTTTTAAGCTTATTCCCCTTTTCATTAAACTGGTCTCCAGCAATAACAAAGTAATAAAAGTCTTATTAAAACCTGATTATCTAACCAGGCATCTGAACCTATAAATAAAAATATTACAGCAGGTTCATGTCAGAGGTAATAAAGGTACCAGTAAAGAGAAGTAAATGTGCTAATGGAACAAATAGGGAAGGATATTTGTACCGGATTGGACAGCGTCTGCCTCTCTTCCAAAATTCATACGCACCTGGAATCTTCAAGTGCAACATTATTTGGAAATAGGGTCTTTGCAGATGTCATTAGTTAAAACGAGGTCACACCGGATCCAAGTGAGCCCTAAATCCAATGACTGATGCCCTTATAAGAAAGCCACCTAAAGACACGGAGAGCAAAGGCGGCTGCTTGACAGATGCTGGAAGGATGCAGGTAACAACCAAGGGATGCCAAGAATGGCAGCCCCTCCCGAAGAACAGAAGGAAGAAAAGAAGAAAGGATGCTTCCCAAGAGCTTTCAGAAAAAGCACAGCCCTGCCAACACTTTGATTTCAGACTTCCAGTCTCCAGAGCCAGGCAAGAATACATTTCTGTTTTAAGCTACTCAGTCTGTGGTAATTTGTTGTGGCAGCCCTAGGAAAATAATACAGTATCTTTGACTGAAAGATATGACTGGAGAAAAATAGCTTTTCTGTGACCCATTCATTCCTAAAGTAAAATACTAATGCAGCAAAAACACACACTACTAGTGGAAATTCCACTTAACAACACAATCTGAACATTTCCGTAGTTGCTCTCCTTGTAAACCACGCCATCTGTACATTCAAGAAGTTCTTTGTGCCTCCAGACTCCATTAAGTCAAAAGCGAAGCCTAACTAGAAGAACAACAGGCCCCGTGTACAGATTGCTGTTCTAATACGGTACTATGACCACTAAGAAACCATATACTGCTTTTCTCTAACCATTTCTGAAACCTTCCCCTTATTCCCACTACAAAAAGTAATGAAAATGTAGTTGTGATCATTATAATTCACAAAAATCTGACAGGAAAAAAGCCTACATGTAAAAACATTGACGCAATGAAAATCTCCAATGCTTTTCTGGCTTATTTAACCATTTCAACCTGCCTGCCATGGTTCAATAAATTCTAAATGAAAAGCTTTGTGCAAAAGTGGCCAAAATTGGCAAAATAATTTCTTCCATATTCCCTGTATCAATTTTGTGTGTGCTACAAGCTTTCAGCAAGGAGTGTTAAACACATGCTCTTTTCTTCTCCAATATTTCGGTGGCTGCGTCACTAAGGAAATACTTTGTCAATGGATCACTTGTAACTGACTTTTTCAATGGAATTACAGTCACCTTGACATCTTTAAAGAGGCAGATGTAGTGCAAAAGTTAAAAAAAAAAAAAAAAACCTCTCTGAGGATACAATTAAACTGTCTGACTCTAGCACAGATAAAACAGCTTTGGCTTAAATAGTTACTCTGAAGAGACTCTTACCGGATCAAGTGGGAGGTTTTCCAGATGTCTAAGATGAAGCACATTCTACTTCCATTGAGGCATCATTCAAGTGCACCCAGAAGAAAGCAAATATTTATCACAATAAGCAAAAGTAATACCCTCCCCCATGTCACTTCAATCAATTTGGAAAACACTATCTCCAATTAGTCAACATGTCATGAAGCAGTAATGCCATCAGCACCTCACACTGATGCTTTACTGTTATTTTAGTCTCATGAAAATGCTCTCCTTTAAAGATTTGGTATTCTACTTTGGCCAGTGCCACATGGGGCCAAGGCAGATAGAGGTCACAGTAAGTTAGGAAGAATTTTCTTACTCACCACAGCTCCAAATGGGAAAAGCCAGAACAAGACTGGCAAGAAGGATCCGGGCACAAAACCAGGTACACTATTGTTTTTCTCTTCCTGGGACTCCTATAAGGATCTTTCAAGAGTCACAAAATTCCTGTTTTCAGGTTTGGATCAAAAATGTCCCCAAAAGGCTCTTGAGTTTAGAGATACAGCATTTGGAAAGTGACTGGATTTTGAGGGTGTTAACATCATCAATGGATTAATTCATCAGTTCAGGGCCGAATGGGCTGTTAGGAGGTGGGGCCTAGTTCAAGAAAATTGGTCACTGGGGGTATAATCTGGAAAGGTCTATCTTGTCCCTGACTCCTTCCTTTTCTTTGTACCTCCCAGTTGCCATAAGGTGAACAGCTTTGTTCCACTATACCCTTGTACCATGGTGTTCTGCCTCACCTTAAGCCCATTGCAACGGGGCTAAGCAACCATGGATGGAAAGCTCTTCAATTGTGAGCCAAAATAAATCTTTCTTCCTGTAAGTTATTTTTGTAACATACAGGGCCATCAGCACAATATGACAGGTTAACAATGAAACCCACTATTACCCCATGCTGTCAGAGACAGTAGGGTGTACAGGAAACAAGTTTGGGCCGGGCAGGCCTGGAATCCCATGCCTGCTCCACTAGCGCATAGCTGTGTACTTCCAGGAGAGCTACTGAACTTTCCTGAAATCCAGTTTCTTCATTCAAGTGCTGTGAAGCTAAAGGGAGGTAAGTCTGTAAAGCACCTAATACTATAGAGGTCTACTGCATTCAATAAACATTAGTTCCTTTGCTTTCCTCCCCTTCTCCTAGCAAAGTTTAGGCTGAAATTTTAACTTTCAGCAGAAATGTTGCAGATGTGTTGGTCTCCAACAAACAAAGCACAAGGACTCCACCCCCAGAGTGTGGTTTGGGGGATTTTTTTTTTCTTTTAAACATAAACAAATGCCTGTAGCTATTCCAGGACTGTTATGTTCTACTTCAGTATATACAGATATTAATCCTCCAAGTTAAAACTGTCATTTCAAAATTGTTCCTTTGGGACAAATAAATAGACTCTATCTGTTAGTAAGGATGTTACGACTTACTGTATGGCTGAGTAACCATCATGGTGTAGGCCCTGTCTGGAGACACCTCACTCCCCACCTACACACAATGAGAAGCCAAGGTCTCAACACAAAGCCCAGTCAGTCAACTGAAGGACAGAAAGATCCCTTGCCCTGGGAGCTGGAACTGACTATGAATTCTCTAGTTAGAAGTTAACTCTCTCCGTGACAGAAAAGGACAGATCTGTGAGCCTGGGGAATAAATCAGCTGTTTTTAGATTCAAAGTGAACATAAGAGGCTGTTTTTAGGTTTACGTTTCTTTGTTACTGCGACTGGTATTTTTTCCTGCATTTCCCCCTCTGGATATTTGATATAATCTTTTTTGTCAGCTGCTCTAAAGCAAGCTAAAGGGTTGGGAATTTTGTTCATGTTTGGGCCAGCCTAGCCCATCCCTGGTATCAAGAAAATTTACAAAATATTTTTTGAGACAGACAGACACAGACAGACTTCAGGAGTCATAAGATATTTCTCTACCTAAAAAATTGTATTTTAACCTTTTTTATTGTGAAATAAAACATAGAAACATGCACAAAAACAAGATGTGCAGTACGAAGATTTACCACAAAGGAAAACATTCGTATATCTACCACCAGGACAAAAATAAAGCTTGCCAGAACCAAGAAGCATTTCTCATGATTCTACTAATAATAATCCCCTCTCTTTAACAAAAGGCAACCATGATCCTGATTTCTACTTAAGAGTGATTACATTCTTAGACATCATGATTTGGGGTTGCCTTTTTAAAGTTCTATTTAAATAGACCATATATTCTTTTGCATCTAGTTTCTGTTGTTCTAAATAAATTTGTGAAATGTATCCATGAGGACGCCAGCAGTTTCCAAAGCACTATTTTTCACTGACGCATTATATGCCACTGTATAAGTATATAACAATTTATCCATCTAATTCTGGTGAATATTTGAGTTCTTTCCAGGTTTTAGTGACTATGAATTGTGTTGTTACAATGTTCTTGAATATGCTTTTCGTTTGCATTTCTGTTGAGTGTATTCTAAAGAGTTGAAACTGCTGCATCATAGTGTATGCATATCACAGACTTCTAGGTTATTCCAGTGCTCCAAAGCAGTTGGAACAATTTATGCTCCCTACCAGCTGCACACGAAAATTCCAATTGCCTCACGTCCTTGCCATACTAGGGAAAGAGGAGGATACTTCTTTTCTTCCTCCACTGACCAGGCTTCACCTTCCAACATCACATTCAGATACAAACTCAGCAGTGGATGCCCCCGTGATCCAATCACCTCCCAAACGCCCCACCTACGAGCACATGAGGTCTTAGGGGGACAACCGGATATAAACCGTAATAGCCTAGCTCTTGTTTATGCTTTCATCATCTTTACAATCATACGTGTGAATAAAATTTCTTTTCATTTATGCTTTTTGGAGTTAACACGATTTCTTGAGTTTGTACATGGAGGTTATTTATCAATATTACAAAATTCTCAGTTATTGCCTGTTCAATACTATTGTGTTTCATGTTAGCTCTAATCTTCCAAGATTCCAACTACGAGTATTTTAAAATCTCTTACCACGTAACTTCACGTTTTTTAAGCAGTCTTAAATATTCTGTATTTTCTATCCTCCTCCCATATTTTTTTTTTATATATTTTCTTTCACTTATTTTTCAGGGTGTTAATTCTCTCTTTGGTTGTATCTGTTACTAGACTCACACAGTGAGTTGTGCCTTTTTTTATTTTACTACAATTTGCAGTTCTGAAATTCCCATTCTGTTCTTTTAAAACTCCCCAGGTCTCCTGAATTCATGTCTTTTCTTGAAAATAGTAAACAGTAACTTCAACATCTGTTTCTATAACGCCAATCTATGAAGCTTCTGATGCATTTTTCTATTTCTATTTTTTCCCTAGGGTTTTTTTCTAATGTTTTCTTTCATCTTGAAGTGTTTGTGATTTCTGCCAGACAACATTTTTGCAAAACTGTTACTAGAAATAACTTTAGAATTAGAATAATTATATTTTAATATACACCTGTTCTGCAGATACTAGTGGGACTAACGCACTGCAATTACCTTAATCTAATTACAGGGAATGAGAAGATTAGAAGCTGGGCCTCTATTCCCCAATTTTGACCCACACCTCTTTACTATCTTACAACATCTCCAATGCCTCCCAGCAGGCTTTTATGTACTTTATCTTGCCTTTCTGGTCTCTTTTAATCCAAACTACCTGCTGTACTGTTGTAGAAATCTAGCTCCTGGTGTTGTAGGCCATTATAATAGGTTATTCTTTTATTCTATCTCTTCAAACTTTACCCACATATAAAGCTATGAAATTAGTCTATTATGAGTCAGTTTTGTTCAGTAAGACATGTTACCCTCTATTTTTAAGGCCTTTAACTAGTTTTGACTATTTTACTTTTAAAATAATAAGAAACAGTCAAAAAAGTAAAAGAAGTCACTTGTAGTTCTGTCACTTTATTTTTAATTATAAAACTATACTTATATTATGCATAAGACAAATTACATGTGGAATGGTGAGCTACTCCTTTAAGTATAAACATACTGACAGTTTATCTTAAATCACAAATTAATAGACTGATACTCCTACAACTAAAAATACAAAATTTCTTTAGAAATTTTCATTGTTTGCTTAGAACGATGTTATATATCCCTTTAAAATATGCATAAAGGTAGATTCTTAACTATAAGACACTGATCGAGATAAAATGTGCAATGTTTCAACTGTTTTCTTAGCTGAATAAGCAAATTACATTATGGAAAACTCTAAAACAAGGTCCTCTGTCTCCACCTTTCATTTACTTTCCATGATCAGAAACTGGTTTTCAGGTTACTGTAGCTTTCAACACTTTACACCACAAATGAAAGGCCTAATTGTCGGAATGTTGGCACAATGACTACTATTAACATCCCCAGTTATATTTACATCAATGTTTTGCTTGAAAACATACATCTTTTTAAATGTTTGTTTTTGCGCCTATGTTTTATGGTAAATATAATACACCTTTGTAAATTTGAAATATATATATATTTGTTTTTGTTCCTGGTTTTTAAATATGATATATATGTACCAATATATGTATCCTGATTTATATATTTTAAAATAGTTTGTTATTAGATATAATGCATGGAAATAAGTCAATCATTTATTAGAACATCCAACTTGGGTAAATCTTTACAAATGTACAAATTAAATACACTAATCAAAATGATACTAAAGAAGTAAAAGCAAATATTGAGACACACTAAAATATAACTATAGATCAAAGATAAAGAGAAAACTTTGAAAGAGAAAAAAGGTAGCTCATCTAACAAAAGAACAATTTGTCTGAAAACAGACTTCAATAGAAACAATGGAGGTCAAAAGTCTGTAAAAATATCTTTAAAGTGCTAAAAGAAAATAAGTTAACCTAGACTTAAAACAAGAACAACAGAAAAATAAAGGCCTATGTAGACAGACTAAACACAGAGAATATTTATTACCAGCAGGTTTTACCCATCTCAGCTACTGAAAGACACACTTATGAAGGAAAAGGACCCTTGAGAGCAGATCTAAGTCACACAGAGAAAGAGTGCAAATATATTTGTAAAATACAGGCAAACCTCAAAGAGTTCAGAAACTTTTCCTAATTATGCCATAAGCTATAAACTTGTTACAAGATGAAGATAAACACGAGTTGGGAGAGGAATGGGACAGTGAAAGAACGTAACAGGTAACCACCCTGGTATTGGTGATGTTCCGAGATTTCTTTGATCTTTTTCTGGGTTTTAACTGAGTGGTAGGTGCCCAGTATATTGGCAAATTTCATGTCTTACTTTTAACTTACACACTCTTTTGTATACGTTAAGTATTACTATCATATGACACACTGGCACATACATCTTTGATCAGTTCAACTCTCTATGGGCTCCTCTGTACCATTTTTTTTTCCAGGGCTGCAGATTGGCCCCAGGCCATGAAGTGCCCTAGACAAGCTCTCTACGACTGAGCTAGGATACATCTGCAGCCCCTGCCCCTTTTAAAAACCCCTTTTGTTTAAAAGAAAGCTCCACTATTACTCATCCTTTCCTTCCTAGTCACAGACAGGGAAGACAGTGTAGATCCAGAGTAGTCTGGTGAGGAAGAAACTTCAGATCCCAGAGTCATTCGTCTTACTGACAGAAATGGGCAAACTGACCAGGCTCTAGGGCTTAGTGGGTCAGAACAATGATGGGGTTCCTTGTCTGGAATGCTCAGCCCTTACAAAGCAAAATGACGACAGTGAGAGAATAGAAGTCCTCAGTGTGCCCGGGAGCCAGTCAGACACAATGTCACTTAAAGAAATAAAAACACTAGAGGTTTCCAAATATAAAGAAATTATGATGGCACACAATCATGCAGACTGTCGCTGCTCCTGATGGCTGGATACCTGAAACATCTTTTCTCTCTATGACAGGTTTAAAATAACCAGCATTTTTTAAATAAACATTTTTGCAAGGATTAGATTTCATCAAGAGAAAGCAATGTAACAATGAAATCTGAAAATAAATTTTCTATTGGAAAAACTACATTTTGGTTTTTATTACACTCTCTCCATCCAACTCCCAAAACGGGCTTTAACAATTAACAAATACCAGCACTAATTCTGTGGCAAATTGGCTGATGCAAAAACTAGGAAACAGTTTATGTCCACTGGGAATATTCTGAAGAAGGGATTAGAGGGGGACTGGGGCAGAGATGAATCTGTAAAAAACAATATTTGCTAGACTAAAAACACATAGGCACACACGGGAATTATTTGACTTTCAACAAGTTCTGAAAGTAGTAACAAAAGCAGGGAGAGCTAAAAGAATAATTTAACACTGATGTTTCAGGAATGTTGAAAGAGCCAAGGCATTTAGACTCCATGTTGCTAAATTTGTTCATCTAAAATCTAAAAGGCATTTTCATGACGACTTTGCTATTCTTCGGCATTTTGTCTCCTTCAGCAGCTTATTTCCTACTCAAAGTTATAATTCTGTATTCATAATACCATAATCATTTCCATGGTAACTTCCTCTGATGTCACAGAGAAAACACTATTGACTTCTCCCACGGCACCAATTTCCCAGCTGAAATCATATGTTGATTTTATTCTTTCCAAAGTGAATCAAAGATTTACTATTTCAAGTCCTGGGGATGAAGTCTTAAAAATCAAAACTTCACCTATCATCACACAGCCAAGTAGAGACAGCAAGGAGCACACGATGCTGGTTGAAAGCATAATTACCAGAGTCAGTCACTTTGGTTCACTCCCAAGCGCCACTGACTGTTAAAATGTGGGTCTTGAACAGAATATCTAATGTTCTCAAGTTTTGCTTTACTCATCTCTAAAACAAAAAAGTATCTATTACTGTTGTGATAATTAAATGAGACAATGTACTGTATTAGATACTTAGCATAGCAGCTGGCCAATGTCAACTCCAAAGAGAAACAATCTGATGTTCCCCTAGAATTTATACTTATCTCTGACCTCAAAATACAGAGTTAAAATAGAAGTGATTTTCATATTCATTCAGAAAATATTTATTGAGTGCCTGTTTTGTGCCAGAGTGTTCTTGGTGCTGGGAAGACAAGGAATAGTATAGTGTCCTAGCCCTAGCAAAAATGGTTTCTTTCCCTGGTTGTTTAATGTTTACCTCCCCCTGCAGGAGGCTGCTTCCTGGAATGAGACTGACCTCAGTTCTGGGCCCTCTCTATTTTTCTCTTGTGCCCACACATCCAGGCAAATAGAGCACACATTTAACAGTCTCAAACAGTGAGCCTCTGTGTGCATGAGAATTGGAGTTCAGGCTGAGCAGCTGAAATAGTTCAGTCTACCATCTCACATGAAAAAGCGGAAGTCGTTCTTTTTAAAGGATGATTTTAAATGAATATAAGTCTTCAGCTTGCAGCCAGCTTATAATTATTATTTGGGCTTATACCATAGTGACAATTGTCTGATCCTCTGAAAACACAGTGGTTGTAAATACCTACCTTCAGAAACCAAAGTATCGGTTAATCCCAAGCCTAGGTAACTGCCTATTGCTATTAAAAAAAATAATAATTTCACCAATCAACTGCATGACAAGTGGAGAAACAGTTTATTGCAAAATGAAAACCTAACCCTTTTGAATTCTTTAGATATGTTATTGTCATCAGATACTTAAACTTTGCACCTAAAGTAAAGCTCAATAAATTTACCATTAGAAATGCTGAGGTAGTCTTTAATAAAAGGAACCTTGAAATACTGGCAATTGCATGCTTTCTGAGCAGGAAGGCAATAAAATAAATAAAAGAGGAAGACAAAGTACTCTGTATTTAGATAGTAATAAATATTCTCCTGAACACTAGCTGGGGAGATGGCTTTTGGGAAGAAAGGGCATATAAAATATTTGTTTAGTGAATGGGTAATCTCCATTTTTTCTTAATTCTAATCATGAAATAACTTCCTAAGCAGTACTAGAGATCTGTGATTCCATGAAAGTACGTATTAGGAGCACATTAGGGAAGAAAGAACACAGGCCTTGCTGCTAAACAGATGGGCTTAAAGTCTAGTTGCACTAATTAGCTGTGAGACTTTGAGTGGGTATTTTTTGCAAAATGGGAATTAAAACTGTTTATCCCACAGGACTACGGTAAAGGAATTGCTGGGCATAATCTTGGCACATAGAAGATATTCAAAAAATATAAGCCAGTTCTCTTCTCTACCTCATTCCAATTTACTTTACCCTAATTTAAACTCTGAGGAAAAAGGAACTCGGGGAGAATTAAAACTTCATAGTGGATTATCCAATGAGGTGAGACAGACCAAAACAAAGCTAGCATCAAATATGATAAAATAAAGAATAAATTTTTAAAGCTTGTAACACTGTGTCCTCTCAGCATTTCCTGAAGGCCTGAGTTCTGCAGTCTGATCTTGAGGTGTTCACCTTTTAATCAAACTCATTCAGCCCAACTTCTAGTACACAATTTCACAAAATCATTGTATTTTCTGTCAGTTTTTATCACTTTCAAAATCAAAACCAGCATATTTTTAATGACAAAATAATACAATGTCTCTCTCCTCTAACAAACCTCAAACTTCCCAAAGTAAACCAAGTTAAATGTTTCATATACACTGAAACCTATTACACATGCACCTCAGTATTTAATATGCAATTAATTTACAGGACAAAACTCAATCCTGCCTGGTTATCACATTCTGCCTGTGATACGCTTCATGTAGGTACAGGCTAACATTATCTTCTTTCTGGCATCTAAAACAATCCATGAAGAGTTAACAGAAACAGTGAAATCTGGAATTAAAGTTTCTATTGGAAAATTATATTTTGGTTTTTTACAACAACCAAAGTGATTTAAAAACTTTATAAGAGGGCTGAAATTTTTTTGTCTGTGTCAATCAGTCAATATTAAACTAAGGAAAGGGAGAAATCATATAGTAAAATAGAAATTTACTAGCAATGTGGAGTTACCTGATGTGTTGACAGAATTATAAGAGAGTCCAGGGAA
The DNA here is from genome assembly GCA_004026905.1 of Hystrix cristata. Taxonomy (NCBI): domain Eukaryota; kingdom Metazoa; phylum Chordata; class Mammalia; order Rodentia; family Hystricidae; genus Hystrix; species Hystrix cristata. The sequence goes on from PVJO010004097.1 coordinate 44,555, forward strand.
ATAGCTTCATTAAATGCACTATTTACGTTCCATTAAATCCAATGTTTTAAAATTTTGACATTTGTTTTGAAACCAGATTCAAATTTAGTACATAGTATTTTCTTTGTTGGCAAGAGCTACAAGAAAGTTAATGCCAATAAGTCTAGTTTTTTTTATACATGCTTTTTGTGTGTCAGGGTATCAGAGGACCCATGAATCAGGTCAAAATTAACACCACATGTATGCATTTGGATAAACGGAAAGGACTTGGCAGATTTCTATCTTGAAAAACTAATTTATATTTGTGTAATCCCACTGATAAGGCAGTAACAAACATGGCAAACTCTCCTAAGTACTATCTCTTTTTATGTTAACAACTGAGTTTGTAAAAAGACCAAATCATCTAAAAATGCCAGCAAATTCCCAGGCATGTCAAACACCCAGCCCTCGGCTGGCAAGCACCTCCTTCTTGGGTTATTTTTATGTTATCAAATGTCATCAAAGTGTTGACAAATACTCACCTATCAGAAAAATCTTCAGCAAATTTCTTCTCTTAGTAATATAGTCAGTAACTCTGAGAGAAGCCCAATAACATTAGTTTGTACTAATAAATTTCCATTTTCCCTTTGTTAGCATTTACCAATGTACCATTACTGATGCTAAATGAAATTTTTCTGACTCAAGAAAAGGAAAGGGAGTCCAAAGACTATTTGAAAATTTCTTAACCACAAACATAGACACACATAAAAAAACCATATACCCTGACAAGAAAAAAAGCAAATCACATCTAAAGTAGGCCTCAAATCTTTGGCAAAAATAGCCTCTGAAAAAGTAACTGTGGCTCATTAGAAATATTGAGAATTTTGAGCTCTTTACAAAGTCAATTCTTTCCTTCGCCAACTTTACAAGAATGTATTTGGTTAACGAATGACTGACTGATTGATATTTATGATACTGGAACTTGAACCCAGGGCATTCACACTGAGCTACATCCTCTAGCCCATTTTTCATTTTTTATTTTGACACAGGGTCTCACCAAGTTGCCCAGACTAGGCTTAAACTTACGATCCTTCTGCCTCAAACTCCTAGAGTGCTGGGAATATTGGAATGTACCACTATGGCCAGCTAATACATATTTTTAAATTGAGAAAACAGTGATAAAATGGAGGAACATGGAAAGCACAGTAATATTAATGACAGCATTTGAAGAAGTCTCCTAAGATAAAGAATGTCAAGAAATTTAATTATGCTAAAGAGCATCTCTTGAGTATCAGACCACTTCAAGAAAACATTAATATGACCAAAAAAAAAAAACCTATGAAATTGTCACTGCTATAAAGGGTAGTATTTCAAAATATTTGAAAATTATATCTCTGCATGCCATAATCACAATCCAGTCTACAAGTGATGCCTGAAGTTCCAATGGATTCACGCTCCCCTGCAATAATTTACAATCCACCCCAGACACTGCCCTAGAATCTTACTGCTACAATTCAGTTAACAAAGTCGACATCTCAGGCAAGCACTTGCCATGTGCAGTGCTACAAAGATAAATGATACAAAGAATCCTTGCCCTAAATTCACAGGATACTTTCAGTGCCTCAGTGGCCTACCTTTACAGGGTGCACAGCAGAAGATACCCAAGCCAGGGGAGATGTAAAATATTTAGTATTTCTTTCCTTTTTACCAAAGGGAAATGAAGAACCGAGGAGGTCAGTGACAAAGCATATGAAGCTGAAGTCCAGAAGAAACATGATCTGCTATCTTCCAGATATTATATCATCCACTAAACCAAAATTCCTACAGTTGAAAACAATATGCTAAAACCTTTTGGGATTAGATTCTGCTCTGAAGTCAACAATACTTTAAGAAGCACTGCCAAGCTTGGATCTCTGTGCACGATACTTGCTTAGCTCCACAGTGGACTTCCTCATGCTTGGGGTGCAGCTCCCCCAAGTCCTGGCTGCCACAAGCTTTGCTGTGAGGATACAGCTAACTGGAGCATGTGATAGTGGGGCCACCTGCAGCAATCTAGCTGTGCGGAGGACACTTGCGAGAAAGCTCCCTTTTCCTTAATCCAGGCTATTTACACAGGTGCCATTTTCCAGAGGGCCCCACCAGGAGCGACTCTCCCCTGCAGAGCTGGGCCGAGGTCGCAGGCCTCACGACACCACACGGAGGAGGAGTGGCGGCGGGCAGACCCCACCACTACCAAAAGAGGCACCGGGCCTGGGGGAAAGCAAACAAAACCGGCTCTGGCTCTGTCTGGCTTGCCAGGTTTTCCTATCTACAGGTAAGATACGATGCAGTAGGTAAACGAAACACTCAAAAGTAAAAGGACTTCATTTAGAAATGTAAAGATTATGCCTCAAATTGCTTCCTTAGGACCTCAAGTTTTATTTTTTTTTTCCCTAAAAGGAGACCACATTCCTTCACTAACCCGCCTTCGTCCCAGCCCCCACTCCCTGACCCCAAGTAATAGCAGTTTGTCCAGAGTTTAAATGACCTCTGCCCTTCCACCCACTTTATCTTCTACAGGAATTTCATTCATCCTTTTGTTACCCACTGAAACCCATTGTGCTCTCATTTTCCCTCTCACTTTTACTCATATTCCTAAAAAAACCTCTTTTAATTGACAAAAGAAACAGCACTTTGGTAGACCAGAAAAAAGTGAAAATTAATTCTTAATATTGCAAAGTTATGCTTCTTTATAGGAGGACAGACAAAAAAGTTTCATTGAAAACATGTAAGAGTGTGTGTGGATATAAACTTTAAAGATCTAGTAAGAATGTACTTTCATTCTTAATAATTAAAAAGAATATGCAACCTTAAAGGCCAGCAAAGGACAATTAGTCACCTGAATTTTACCATTTTACTTGGCCTAGCACCTCAAAGAAAGAAGAGAGGGCAGTGAACTTTGGGTCCAGCATCAAACACCTAGCCTGAGCTTGTCTCTCTCCTTCTTTCAGGTCCAGCTCCCAAAAAGCCACCCAAATTCAATTCACACTCTTCGTAATCAAGGAGGAAAGCCCGTAAGTAAGCTGTATTGGGGCAGGAAAATAAGGAATAGAAAAAAAAGGAAATAGAAAAGAAATGAAGGAAAGATAAAAAGCACACCAAACAAAATTATAAATGAGGCGATAAGCTATAGGAAGTGTGGTTTCTGTCTTAGCATGACCTTGAGTTCTCAAACAAAGATCTTCATTCAGGAGCCTTCACTCTGCTGCCTGTTTCCTGTGATTTGCTGCCACCCAAAGTCTCCTACTACATCGTCCCTTTACAGCTCAGATCACTCAGTGCTGCACCCAACAGCTACTCACCCACCTTTCCCCTGGAATATAATCTTTGGGAAGACAGGCACCATATCTAGCTTGTACCTGTAGTATTCTCAACAGGAAGTTTAGCCATGGTGACAGTCATCAAATATCGAGAGAAAACTCAGTAAGAATTCAAATGGTCCCACCATTCCCAGGCATGGTGGCTCACACCCGCAATCCCAGCTATTCCCAGGAAGCCCAGGCTATATAGTGAGTTCCAGGCCAGCCTGAGCTACACAGCAAGACCTTGTCTCAAAAAACCAAAAAACAAAAAAAAAACAAAGAAAAAAATGGTTCCACCATTAACTGACACTGTGATATAAAGATACTCAAGTAAAATGGAGAGAAAAAGATGGATAATGTCTGTAAAACGGAGATAATAAGACAAATATGATAATGTACCAGAACTCTTTCTGAGTTTCCCTCATTTACTTTGATCTTTCTATGAAGGATCAGTTGGACTGGAAAGAGTGAACTTCATATTCTAATTTACATTAAGAAAAATATTTCATGATCACTTGGACCACACTCTAGATATGTTTGAACCAGAATACTTGTAGTATGGTACAAAAATTAGAACGAATGCTAATTTTCTAAATTATAAGGCATATCATACAGAAGAGGTCTAAGCCTCCTTTAAAAATAAAAAAACTGCCTAAATACAACTGCATTTACTTTATTTATGTAAAATATTTCTATAACATGCATAATTTTGCATAATTATTTTATTTGGGGGATGCTGCTTCAATGTTGTCAAAAGAACTTACCTCAAAACAGAATTACTTACTTTCACATAACAATGTAAATAAGAACAAAAGATAAAATATTTAACATCCTTACAGCTAAAATTCCATAAAATGTCTCTACTATTCCTTAGTGGAATTTAGTATTTCAATTCATTCTCCAAAGGAAGAACCAAATCAAAGAGCAATAAGCTACCACCTCTCTGGGGGGCTTAGACTAGGCAGGTTGTCTACTAAGAATGAGAGAACAGGTAACTTAACTAAGTACAGTTCAAATGAAGGCCTGTGTGCTTCTGGAGCTTTTCTCGTAAGTAAAGGTAGGACATCACCATGAACAATTCAAGTAATGTATGCATGTACTAATGTGGTTTGTGGACAAAAATATGCTAAAGCTTTCATCTCATTATATGCTGGAATTTACCAGATGCTAACCAAGCTGACATATCTTACTAACTCCATCCCAAGTCCCCATTTGGATGGCCGCAATTCCTGACTCCATCTGAGAGGGGCTTTCAATGTGATGCTCTTTTTGATCTGTATTACACCTTACTACCAAGAAGTACAAAAAAATTGCAAAAGCTAGTGTTGTACTTCTTCCCAATTGTAGCTAATTAATCTTTTGACGTTTCATTCTACTACTTGGCCTTTTACTGATAATACTGGAAGAAATAAATAAATGTTTCTATGTGATCTTGTTTTTCTCGTTTTAAGAGTGTTCAAAATATTTAATCAATTGCAAAGAAAAAATAAGTTTCTAGTTTAAATGACAGAATAACATGACAGAATAGTTTAAATGACAGAATGACACAATAATCATGGAACTTTTTAATAGTTAAGCAAATATCTATCTTTTTATAGGTTATGTACAACTTATCTAAAATGCATGAGATCAGAAATATTTCAGACTTTGGAGCTTTTGAAGATTTTGGAATATTTTTATGGACTTTACTGGTTGAATATCATGATGCTACTCAAAAAGTTTTGGATTTGGAGCAATTTGCACTTGATATTTTCATATTAGAGATGCTCAACTTGTATTTTTTTTCTCTTTTCATTGTTTCTTCAGTTTTGCCTTTTAAATAGTTCAGTTTTTACTTCTGATGTTATGTACTATGGGTTTTCCCAAAGATACAGTCACATGAATCCGTTATTATAGTACAGTTTCAGTGCCTAAAACTCCTGTGTTCTATTCATCCTCTCTTCTTCCTAATCTCTGGCAACCACTGATCCTTTTACTGTCTCACAGTTTCACCTTTTCCCGAACATCATATAGTTTGGATCATAACAATCTGCAGCCTTTCAGTTTAGTTTCTTTCACTTAATACATAATACACATTTAAGGTTTCACTGTCTTTTCATGGTTTCATAGCTCGTTTCTTTATACTGCTGAATAATATTGTCAGGATGTTCCACAATTTATCCATTCCCATACTTGGTTGCTTCCAACTTTTGAAGTTTTCAACTCATTTGGTTAAACACCAATGAATGGAACTTTTGGATCATACAGTATGCTTAGTTTTCATAGAAGACTGCCAGTTTATTTATTATTTCTTTCATGCATTGTGACTTTGGTGCTTGTCTTAGTTACTACCCTTGATGCTGGGACAAAACACTCAGCATTTGCACATTAAAAGAGAAGAGGTATATTTTGGCTCACAGCTTGTAGAGGTTTCAGACCATCATGGGCTGGCTCCAGGCCAGGGTGGCATGGCAGAGGGGCATGGTTTAGTTGCTCACAGCATGGCAGCAGGGAAACAGAGAGATCAAGGGAGAAGGGAAGGAGTTCCAGGCCACGCCCCCAGTGACCCGCCTCCCCCAACAGGCTTCACTTCCCAACATTACATTTAGCTATAAACTCATCAGTGATGAACACTGTCCGCTGGTGAATACTACACCCCTACACCCCCATGATCCAATGTCTTCCCCAAAGCCCCACCTATGAGCATAGGAGGCTTTGGAGAGACACCTAAATAGAACCCATAACAGTGCTACTTCCAAAAAGTTATCACCAAACCCAAAGTCATGTACATTCTCTCTTATGGTGCCTTCTAGAAGTTTTATAGTTTTACATATTACATTTAGGTATGTGATCCATTTTGAATTGATTTATGTAAAGGGTGCAAGGTCTGTGTCTAGACTCTTTTTGCGTGTACATGAGCAGTTGCTTCAGCATCATTTGTTTAAAACACTACCTTTTCTCCTATGTTGGCTATTCTGGGACTTTTGCCTCCTCAAATAAACTTTAGATCAGTTTGCCAATATCTACAAAACAATTTGTTTGGATTGTGGTTGGGATTGTGTTGAATCTACAGAGTAAACAGGAAGAAACAACATCTGGACAATATTGTGTCTTTCTACCTACGAAGGTAGTTTTTCCCTATTCCTAGTTTACTGAGGCTTCTTATCCTTATTCTTGGGTTGGGTGTGTGTGTGTGTGTGTGTGTGTGTGTGTGTGTGCGTATGTGTGTGAGAGAGAGAGGAGAGAGAGAGAGAGAGAGAGAGAGAGAGAGAGAGAATAAGGAGGTATGTGTATAGTAGACTAAAGGAAAGAAGTATTACTGTTTATAGCTAGGCACAGGCGACCAGACACAAAACATAAATTTTTGTTTTAAGATGTCGTGGTTTTTTAAGACATTAGGTTTGATGATGATTTGTTACACAACAACAAATAACAATACAAGACAGAAAAATAGGTTAATGCATTTCTTAAACATGTAGTCAAATTTATTAAAGGAAATTATTCTTCCATTCCTTCTGTATTATACATTAATTGCTAAATCAAAAATTATTTAAAAAAAAAAGAAGCAACAAAATATATCATGTACAGGTACAAATCCCCTATGATGAATGTTATCACTATGTACATCCAAAAGGCACCATTAAAATAAAATAAAAATTATTTTTAGAATGCTAGTTAGTAGTATCCATTATTTCTCCTTATATTTGTACTTTTGATAACTGGACATTCATTTTTTAATGTTATACATTACAATAAAGTAAAATGTCACGTAATACTTTGTTCCGTAGACTTTCCATGGTCTTCAATTAAAGAAGGTACTTTAGAATGAGTGTAAAATCTTGCTTGATACTTCTAATTACCGTCAGATAAGTCTTGGTCAGCCACCCTGAGCGAGGCAGGCCGGACATGACCAGCACTGGAGCAGCACTGAATCTGACCTGGGAGTAATGCCAACTGTGGGAAGAGCAGACTGACCTGAGAAGAAATCTAGAGCCAGCAGCTCAGCAACACAGAACTGGTCCAAAAGCTGTCACTGTGGAGAATGTCTGTCACCAGATCAGAGAAACAGGAAAAATAGCTGGCACAGCCAAGGAAAGTAATTGGCAAAAGGGCCCAGGACAACTCAGCATTTCATGCCAAAACTATGAATACTTTAAAATGATTAAAATGGTAAGTTGTATGCTGTGCACATTCTACCAAAAATTTGTTTTTATTGAGGGAAAAAATGCTTTTCAGTACCATCAATCAATGTTACTGATCTCTTCATTCTCCCTGAGAACCTTTTTATGTTCTTTCAAATCATCGCAACACAAAGAATTCTCTTCTAGGTAGCACTTCCAGCAAGCAATTAACCCAAATGTGAATGTATTGCTATCCCTAGGGAGAATGAGCAATAGCCAGAATTTGGACCAGACTCAAATTTGATATGGGTATTTTCACCTTAAATAAAATAAATATGTATGCGTCTGTATATATGTGAGATATATATATGTATATATGATACATACACAAACTATATGTAAATAATATTTATAAATATAAAATACCACCAAAAGAGATACAAAACACTGGCCTGGTATGAACTCCCTTCCCCATCTCCCTGGAGCTGGGAGAAGGTAGTTTATAACTTAAAGTGGCCTTTAGCTTCTCTCTCACCACAGGGAAGGAAGGCTACAAAAAGCAAGTGCCAGAAGGGGACATCACTACCCCGATTCAAAATGGAGATGTAGCCAAAGTCATTCACAGTTATTTAAGAAGGAGAGCTGGATTGATTACCTATGGATAAGCTGGCTGAAGTTAATACTGAAATGCATTTATAGGCATGCAAAGTAGGTAGTCTTGTGCTTCGTAAATACATGATTTAATTAAGGGAAGACAGCATCTAAGAATTAAAAAATTAAGTAATCTAGAAGTAAAATTTTCTTTCAGGTAATTCCAAGGTAACTATTCATTCAAGTTGTCTTCAATAGATAGTAATTTGCATTATTTACAGGTCAGGCTTTTGACAGACTCTACTCTCTAAAACGCAGCCTTGAGCCAAGAAGCATGATTGTGCCGCTCAGATTATGTCCACAACTTACACCAAGGCCTCCACGCACAGTAAACTCCTGAGGACCCTTTCCTTACCTAACAGAGAACTCGGAGTGAGCTTGGTTATCTGATTTTTCAACTCATAAAAGTTACAAGGAAGAGCTGATAGATGCAAGCATAGTAGCAGTGAAGAGGTGACAATTGCCATAAAAACTCAGAAACACTCTGGACAATATTGAGACACTGCATAATAACGACCTCACATAATGACAATCTTAAATCATCAGGAAAGTGTTAACTTATGCCATGGCATCTTTGTTCTGTTAAAATAGGGAGTACTAGATGTATTTAAGGAAAGATTTAATAAAAATCATCCAAAAATTATTTAAATATTTAATGTCAAAAACTCGTTAAATATTCAACCATGAGAACATCTTATTTCTAACCAACATCAAATAAAGGAGTCACTACCTCATTTTAAAGTTTTTCCTCCTAAAAGAAACTATTTCAAAACTATCAGACATTATCTGGTTAAAAAAAAAACCAAACTGATGTGCTCTCCTCTGAAATCTCTAACCAAATATTTGAGGGATGGTGTATGAGAGGCAGCTTGTGTTTGTTCTTCTTTGTCTACTGTTTTCTCTTTCCTTTAGGCCTATTTGTAGGCATAGGGCCAGTCGACAGCTGCTCTACTTACTCAGAGAACTATACGCAAGAACTGTGTGTTCATGCATTCTTGTTGCTGAAATCAGGAGTTTATTTTTTTTAATCAGGAGTTTATAAATTGCAAAGGTGAGAATATTTCTTCAGTTGTGCCCTTCTCATCAAGCCATAATCAGAATCAATTATTTACTCACCACCCTATATGAAATCATTTTATTCACTTACATGTAATGCTTTTTACTCCCAGACTTACATTTTGACTAAGATGACTAAAATGATACTTGGATAGATGGTTTGTTATTAGCAATCAACTTCCATGCAATCGATTCAAATTAGCACATGGTGATCTAAATTAGAGGAAAGACAGAAGGAAAGAAAAAAGAAAAAAAACTTTTAAAGGTTTCTGCTTCAAAAATAATACTAAAATTGCTTCAAATCAGTCAAAGTGAATCATCTGTCTACCAGTGTGTCTCATCTTTTTATTGCCTATCTGTAACAAAAAGAATAGTAACTAATGCAGGAAATAGTTTTGTTATAAAGTACATGATTCTGTTGCTTAAATAATGAAATTGAAATTGACATATGGTCATTCTTTACTATGAACTTCTTAAAATTCAGAACTGGAAGAAAAATGTCAGATTGTCCACAGCTAGATGTCTCTTTTTTTTAATTTTTATTTTTACCAAGAACATGTATTGGTACATTGTATACATAATGATCATAATCAACATGGTTATTCTGTACCTGTACATGATGTATCTTGGTTTTCCCCCCTGCTCCCCTCCCCTCCCTTCCACTCACCCACCCCTCCCTATTTGCAACAAGTTTATTTACATTTTTACATTTTTCTTCCCTTTCATCTTACTTTTCTTTTAACCTTCCTTCTTTATCCCCCTTTTCCCTATCTAGCTCTCCTCAACTAGCTGTCTCTTCATATGAACATTGATGAGGAATAAATTTCATTTTAAATACATGTCATTTCACAAATTCTATGATTAAATATTTATACTAGATTCCCTCAGTCAAAAATGAATGAACCAAATGAACTCTTGTTTGAGCCTTTCCTCCGCAGAATAAATTTTCCTTTTCCTAGTACTTTCAGAGTACCTATTCTAGCAAGAGAAGATTGAAGAGTGGGGCAGGTGTCGGGGGTGGGAAACACTTGCCATGTTTGAAGAGAGCAGTCACTTCCAGGTCTTTGGAGATTTCAGCAATTCTCAGTCCTGCAGGCCTCCCAGCAGTCTGGGCTTTCAGTTTTCACTACTCTAGACTCCTCTATCAAACAACTAACCCACAAAGCAGTATAGTTCACCATTATGCAACACAAGTTCAGATACACTCACAAATTATTTATTAGAATATAATGTATAAAGGAAGTTGAAATTATATGAAATTGCAATCTGGATTAAGAATCTAAAACTTCATACATTTTATGAAGTTAATGTTTATAATTTTCAAAAACAAAGTCATTGAAGAGGTCTTGATAATTATTAAAATTAATGAGGCTGAAGGTCAGGAGCAGGTTATATCTGCCTTAAAGGCAGAAGTTTAGTGCACAAACAGTTCTGGTTTAGTTGAAAGTACATACTCTGAATGTTTTATGTTGAACAGTTGAATCACAACTTAACTTTAATATGAACAGGTCCCAAGTGGTTAATGAGGAATGAGAGGTACACACTGCATTCCATACAAACTCAGTGTGCTGACACATCGCTCTGTGCCCTCTAGCGAGCGGAGTAACCCTCAGCAGCACTGGGGGGAGGCTGAGCATAAAAACAGGGCAAGTCAAGCAATGATTTTATTCTTTCTGTCATTTTTCTCTCAAGTGGAAGATTCCTAACACTCTGCTTCTGACAATGTTTTTAAACAGAACTCCGAGAAGCATCTGAACACAAAGAAGTAAGCCTTTCCAACAAACTGTGATGACAATCGACCACCTGAGTCCATATCCTGCTGACATGGATTTAGACATGCTTTTAAGACCTAACATCCACCAAAAAAAAAAAAAAAAACCTCTTAAAATTGCCCAAAGAAAAAATTCTTATAATTTAAGGTGTATGGCACGCTAATCAGTTATACTGACAACTCTGTTCTGAGAAAAGTTAGAAAACATTAACATTAGGAAAAAAGTTCAGTCAAATACATGCATTGAGTTAAAATGTTCTTTATAGTATCTTTTTGTCTTAAAAAATAAACACCATACTCTTGTTAAACATCTTATGATGTATAATTAAATGCAATATTTATGTTTTACAATAATAGAACATAACTCTTAAATCCTAGCTGACATAATGTTTTTTTTTGTTTTGTTTTGTTTTGTTTTGAGACAGGATCTTCAACTCACTCTGTAGCCCAGACTGGCCTCAAACTCACTGGGATCCTCCTACCTCAGCATCCCACATGCTGGGATTATAGGCATGCACCACCACACCCCATAATGGGTCGTTTTTTGTCCTCTAAAATTTGCCGTGCATTTTAGAATTCATTTTTCCTGTATATCTCAATTCAATAATTCTGACAGCCTTTTATTAGTGGGAGCCAAAATCTTTATGTGGTACAAAGAACTGCTAAGCTGAAGGATAACTTTACTGCCTATGTGGATAAACAGGCTGCAATAACAGACCATGTAACACATCCCTCTAAAAGTAAGCCTCTAAAAAATACTGCTAGTTCTTCCTTGTAACATTATCAAATGCAGATGTCTACTATGTGATAACAATACAGTCAACCTACTGGTGGTTTTTTAAGATTTACCTGTCACCATTCCTTCCTCCAAGGCAAGGTACACTGCTCTAGCATATCAGCTATGTGGCAATTCTTATGTGCACTGAAAGTATAACACTGGTTGATCCGTATATTTTGACAACTTCCTAAAAGGAATTGAAGATAATAGACTTGAACTCCAAATTAACAACACTGTTAGATTAATACCGCAACAAAACAATAACGAAGTCTGTTTCAATAAAAGTAGAATAGTAATCTGAGGACAAATTTCAGTCAGTTTATTGCTTCCCTTGTTAATCTTTCACCTTCTAAAATGCATTTTACAACTAAAAGTGAGAAAGAACTTATGTTAACAACTCTCTATTTTGTGACACTTTAACTTTCACAGAACATGTTTATTCCTTCCTGCTCCCAGCCACACTTCTAATCCATGAGATCAGCAAAGAAAACTCAGGCCTGAAATGGAAAGTTCTGAGTTGTCTGACTAGGAAGTCAAGAAGGCTCTTATAAATATCTCTGTAGACAGTGTCGCTGTCCTCCTGCTGATCTGTTGAAGGTGCAGTATGGCACCTGTGTGGCCTACCCAGCCACAGCTCCTCCCAAGGTTTTAGCATTCATCCTCTTACCTCCAACTTCCTCTACCTTCCCAAGTGACATTAGTCCTCCAGCAGTAGACTCTCTGAGAGGCAACGTCCAGGGCCCTCCCCACATAAAGTCTCCCATGGGGCCTTTCTCCCAGGAAGACATAAAAGGACACCTATTTGAGGGACACTGAGTGTGAACTGACGGACTAAGCACTCAGGGACAATGGAATGAAAGCCACACTACACACACACCAGCAAGAAAGACAGAAAGGTAAACTATCACTCTCCACAACAGACTGCAGCACACCTAGTAAGACATACAGATAAAGCTCTCTGAAAGTCCTGAAGAACTGGCAAGATCAGAAAAGGAAGCATGAGGGGAGTCACAGCTACAATGGCCTCAAAGGAACAGGTAGAAATTGAAGATGCAAATAAGGTACACTCTAGACAGGTGAGGCAAGAGGGAAAGATCGTGGCATGAGGCAGGCAAGTATAAGACACCTGTTCATGTATTCAGTCAGCCAATGTCCAGTGAGTACGATACTATTACAGGCTCTCTTCTAGATGTTGGGGGTAGACTGTGAGCAAGACAGACAGTTACTCCATGGAGCTTACTTTCTGGCAAGGGAAATGGACAAACACAACAACGCATGAATACACAAGTTAACTTCAAGTGGTAATAAGCTCACAGAAGAAAAATAAAGCAGCATAAGGGTATAGTGAATGGAGAGGGGTTTCCAGAAGGAAGATCAGTGTGAATGTGAGTAAAGACCTGAAAGGAGAAGCAGATCAGTTTGGAAAGTGATCCAAAGAGAGAAGGGGTGAGCAAGTGCAAAGGCCCTGAGTCAGAATAGTTTTTCATGTTCTACGAACAGCTAGGTCAGTATAGCAGAAGTATTTCTAATTAGGGGGACTGCTGGCACTTGCATTATCATCTGATCTTATTTCTCTTTAGCATCATGACCAATACTAGTATCCTTGTAGCAATCAAAGAAGCTACTACTAACTTCTAAACATTCCTATGGATGACAGGAAGAAGGCAATATTTCCCACTGAGGCAGACCTTATATTGCCTTGCTGTCATAAACAGTTGATATGATTTTGTTCTGAGTGTAAGGAGGAAGTGACTAGAAAGCTGTAAACAGAGGAAATGGAATACTGTCTATTTCTATAGAACCATGATCTAATTTTTATATTTAAAAGATAGCTCTGTTTGCTATGAAGAAAACTGATTCTAAGAGGCAAGAGTAGCTGCAGGGTGACCAGATACAAGGCTACTGCAATAATCCAGGACATTACGGCAGCTTGGACTGGAGTAGGTATAGTGGAGGTGCTAAGAAGTGGTAAGATTAGGAATATTCTGAAGAAAGAGCCATCAGGATTTGCCTAATGTGGCATCATCCAGTTGGAAAAGAATATGAAAAGGAGAAGTCAAAGATGAGGTTGGAATGGAAAATTGGAACCATTACTAAGGGCTCAGAGAGCCAGCCCAAGAAATATGTTGTAGGTAGCAGGGAGCCAAGAAGGGGTTTATGCTTCAAGCAGAGTGATCCTCCAGCAGCTGGGTAACAAGAGAGCAGAAAATGAGGGATACCAGTTCAGGGGGGATAGTGACCACACTCCCGGGGGGAAGGCTCTGCAGTGATGAATTCAAAGGTATTGCAAGCACAAGGCCACTGAGTGCTAATGACTGGCTGACCCTGAGATTCAACTCTAAGCAACACAGGGATAATCAAAGCGAACCATCATGGAAGAGGATCTGAGAAGGAAGTAGTTAACCACCTCCAGATACAGTAGGTCTGAAAGCGGTCAACCTCATTCTGGGACCAGAGCTAACGCACAGGACAGAACCAGAGATAAGTGTTTGGGAGCCAGGGCAGGGTGGGGGTGGGGGGGAGGTGCTTGCTACAGTCAGGAGACTAAAACAGGATTCCCACCTGAGAGGAGGCAGAACAGAGAGAATGCAGAGACCGGAGGAAGGGAAGAGCAGTTTTGGGGATCAAGCTGAGGGCAAGAAGGTCCGGTTCACAGATGTAAGGAGGGTAAAGACTGAGAAAGAGTGGATGGATTTCATGACTAAGAGTCTGGAAACTGTCAAGAGCACAGTTTCTGCAGGATAGAAAGGTAACTGCAAAGTGTGAAAGGAAATGAGTCAGGCTGAGAAAATGTAGATGAGTGCACACATTTTTCAAAGCTTGGTTATAAAAAGAAAGAGATAAAAGTAGTGGTAGCTTGAAGGAATAGCAAAGTTGAGGGAAGGCTCTGTGTGTGTGTGTGTGTGTGTGTGTGTGTGTGTGTGTGTGTGTCTTAAGAGAGAGAATTAATTTTTAATTTGAAGAGTTTAAAGAGAATCCAGGAGAAAAGAAAAGACTAAAATTACAAGATGATGCAACCCACTAAGGAACAAGAAAACAAAAGAGAAGAACAGAGGTACGTCATCCTTAGAAAGGAGGGACAATTTTTCCTCTGGCAGACATGGGAAGACAATCAGGCGTGTGACCCTCAGTGGTTGCCACGTTGCTGAACATCACAGAGGAGATGAGGAACATAGCTATAGATAGCAGTGTACTTCCAACAATCACTGCCAGGAGAAACAAGATTCTGACTAATGCTGTTATTCTAGTTAATGTCGTGACATTAGAACAACCAAATGTTGTGACTCATAGTTTGTCTCTTTTGTTTAGCACATTTTTAATATGAATGAAAGAGGTGGGTGGCTAAGTACCTTTGGTAAATGAATGAAGAAGAACCCTTCAGACAATGCAATTTACACCATAAGAGAGTGTGTGTGTGTGTGTGTGTGTGCGCGCGCGCGCACACGTGTATCTTGTTTCTGAAATTAATTTTAACTCCATTCAATTTGTCTTTATCACTTAACATTTACAATTCAGTTTCAAATTCACAAATCAAAAGGATACTGCTTTTCACTGTATATGTATATATCAAGTTGTTGTGTCCCTCTACCCCTGTCACCATAATGCCACAATTCCATAGCAGTTAAAAGTAAAATAATAGAATCCTATAAGAAAAATTTTGGTGAAGCTTGATTAAAAAAAAAAAACTGAAGAGAATACATAAACTCAGAAATTAATGAGATAATCAATCACCCTCTATGCTAACCTCATCTAAGCACTCCCTACTCCCCAAAGAGGGAGGCATAGAAAACATACATCAGCAGGAAATGGCATTAGGTCAGTAGCTTTTCAAATAATTGGCCATGATGTACCATCAATTTTATAAAAGACTACTGTAGATAAGGAAAACCTACCTTTGAAAATCTGTTTTCTACAATCTTCCAAAATTGTCAGTGAAGCTAACATTTTATAATAACTGTGATCCAGTGAATGAGTTAAACTAGTATTAGTCACACCCTAACTCTAAATCCAGGTTGTACTTCTCAGCTACCTAACTGCTTTTAAAAGCACATTTTTTAAAAACCAAGGATTCAACTAATTCCAATTACAAAATGATGAGAATAAAAATCATTAGAGTATAAAATCAATCAATAATCCATTTCAAAAAAATTTGGTAAACACAAATGATTTGAAATGGCAAATGAAAAACAAGTTACTATTCCCTAGTTCATATATTTGAAAAATGTTCCTCTTAAATAAACTATATTTGTCACCAAACAGTTCATCTTTCCCTAATAGGTATATGAAAAAATGATGCATGGAGACCATCCATGGACTATAAAAGTACACGGTTTTTCTAACAGGTGTCAGGTGTTGAGCTGGAATTTATGCTTTCCAACTTGTAACGGAGCCCACATCAACACGTTTCTTTTAAAATCTGAATTAGCATTTTATACTCTAAAACAACATTTGGCAGGGGTGGCTAGGATCCCTGGGTGTCCCACAACATCCATGCATTATTTATTTTACTGTACTGCCATATTGAGCTATAATTACTCTCTGTATGCCTTTCTCCACCACCGGACTGGAAACAACTTGCAAGCACAGAGACTACAACATATCTCTGGCAGTAGGAAGGTCCCTATCGAAGACAAACCCAGGACTTTTAAGGGGAATGACAAACGGTAGTGGTTAGCTACAGCAAAATTTCTGAGAGGGAAACAGTATCCCTGGATATGAGCAGAATTCATTGCATCCTAAAATGCTTCAATTCAGAAAACTCTTAAGGGTAACTGTTAAAAAAAAATAATGTCACGAGAGTGAACGAAAGGAAATCCACTAATCATGAAGTGATTCTGAATCTGAAATGCCTGATCTGAATTTTATTAAGGTAGTTGTTTTACTATTCCACTTTTTAAGCTACTTCCAGGAACTCTAAATAGATCATCGCCTTATATATTCTTAATGTATACCTTCTGTAAGAGATACAGATCTGCGCGAAAAAAATACTGACTGTACAGGCACAGAGTCTTCAATACAGGTAGTCCATCTAAACAGGTCTCAGTAGACCTATGCATTTTTCCCCTATAGAAGCTGTAACAAATTAGCACAAATTTCATGCCTTCAGACAAACAAATTTATTATCTTAGAATTTCAGAGGTCAAAAATTCAAAATGGTTCCCTCTGGATTAAAATCAAGGTCTTGGCAGAGCTGCATTCCTTTCTAGAAGCTCCAGAGAACAATCTGAGGGTTTGTTTTTGTCTTTTTCAGCTTCTAGATGCTGTCTGCATACCGTGGCTTGTGCTCCCTTCCTCAATCTGCAGGAGCAGGTTGGATCTTTATCACACGGCATCATCTTGTCTTCTGCCTCCCTCCTCTGGTTTCCTTGGACAACCCTGGACCTAACTAGACAACCTGGATCATCATCTCATGTCAGTGTCAGCTGATGGGCCCGTGTAATTCCATGTGCAATCTTAATTCCACTTTACCATGTAACCACATAGTCTCAGGTTCTGGGGATTAGGACATGGACATTTGGCGGGGGTACGAGGGGGATTATTCTGCCTCCCACAATGTGTTGTCAGCTATCACACAAATACTATTTTCTTTTTTATACAGATACGCATACGTACACCATACAGACACACAAAACTTACTTAGATTTCCCTACATCATGAATTCTAGACTCAGTCTAATGAACACTTCTTTAACTTTGTACTGTTAAAAATTTATTTAAGGAAAAAAAAAAACTCTGTTCTTTAAAAAAAATTCCAGATGTTTCCAAAATGCAAACCAAAAAACAGCTTAATCACAAAAGCTCCACAGGAAAGAACTCTTCAGGTCTAGAGGTAGTTTGATTCTACTATAGTCGTATTTCAGGGTTTATTCTCTAAAAGACCTAAGCCTCCTATCTGTAGTTATAATTCAATCAGCTACAGGCAGCTGACAATGGCTGTATTCTTGCTAATTTAACTTTCTCTCAGGAGAGTTTTTCCAGAAACTCTCAAGGTCTCCAATAGGTTAGCCACAAATATCTAAACTCTGTCTCAAATGTCACTGTTTCTTGATGAAAATAAATCATGACATTTTAACTCCCTTCTCAATTGTAGGATAAAGGACTCATCTTTAGAATTCTTCCTTTTTGTTAAGAGGCTTATGTAGAATAATCAAATTATTTAAATCTAATTAAAAATAGTTCTTTTGTCAAAGTCACCCTAGTTCTGTAATTCTTTTGTTGGTCATTAAATAATGATCATGGTAATGATTTTCTGAATCTTCAAAACAGCAATCTAAAAATAATCTATTCTTAGGCTGGGGATTTAGCTCAGTGGTTAAAGTGCTTGCCTTGCAAGCACAAGGGCCCGAGTTCGATTCCCAGCATAAAAATAAAATAAAAAAATAAAAATAAAAATAATCTATTCTACAATACATGACCTTGCTTTTCAAATTATATTCCTTAGAACACTTGCAAATATGAATTGAAGTACTATAAAATAAAACAACAAACTACTCAGTGGTCACATAGATTCTGAGGGTCACAATGTACATTAATTGCTACAAATCCTAAAGTAAGGAAACCTCTAACTTTGTTTAAGATGACTGTTGTCTGAAAATTTTCCTAAAACCCTTGCATATACTCTGGGCTGAGGCAAGAAAGTGAGGTGAGAGTGTCCAGCATATCACCAAAGAGTATCACCCATCCTGGGTGCTCCTAGCCCACAACTGGGAATACAGCCCACCCCAGTTTAGCCCCCAAGACTGCAAGGGCTAAACAGACAAGTTTTTAAATATCAAATGTACAATCAATGCCAAACTGCAACTCTGATGAAATTTTACTTGAAACAACACAAACATCAAAAGGTTCCATTGCCTCTAATTGTATTTATATGGTTTTTTGAAGGGAGGTGCTGGGGAGCAAACTCTGGCCTTTGTGCTTGTTAGGCAAGTACTTTACCACTGAGCTAAATCCTCAAGCCCTTATGGGTGAATCATTTAAAAAATAATGCTTAATTCAATATGACTCTCAATGGTGCAAGTATACACAAACTATACCATGTTTCTCAATAATCCAAATGTATTTTCATTCAAAACATTGGCCCTCAAATACAGTCATGAATATCCCACCCACTACCTATAAGCAACAGATTTTTTTTAATTGCAAAGAGTTTTTTTCCTTCATCCACTGAACAATCAAAAGTGATATTAGACTAAAAGAATTTAAAGTGCATCCATTTTCCTATAAATGACTCGTTTTTCTTTCTTTATGGAGACTTTAGTACTCCACTATGTGTAAATACCATATTTTCTTTATTCCTTCATCTGTTGGTGGACATATAGGCCACTTCCAAGAAGAAATTTTTAAAAAGGAATTAAGACATGTTATGTGCACGTTTCAACTCCATACAAGGAATGTAAACATATATTGTAAACGTCTACAAAAAAGAGGTGGGTGGAGGGGTTCAAGAGATAGACAGGAGAAAGAGGGAAGGGAAAGGGGATGAAAAAAAGGAACTAAGATATAATACGTACACTTACCAATTCCCCACAAGGAATGTAAACATTGTGTAATACAAACATGTACTAATTTAAAAAAAAGAAATGAAGATTAATTTTTAAGGGATGGGGAATCTTTTAAATGGTTTTCCCTCTATATTATGTATCAACTATTCAAATATTATTGACTCCCTCTCTTTAAAAATTCTATTGACGGGAGATACACTTCTTTTTAGTCATTAAGTATGAACAGTACACTAGGCTCAATGGATTGTGTTTATTGTTCCAAATTAGTTACTCATAAATAAAAAAGAAAATACATTTCTCCTACACTCAAGACTCTGAATAACCAAGATTAGTTTTTAGCCAAAGCTGCTACAGGACAGTTCTCCAATCACATAAATACTCAATTCCTTTCTCTAAGTCTCCCTGAACCATCTCTCTTATCTATTAATTCATTCACCTAATACTCATCAAAGTAACTACTACATATCAGGCACTGTCTACCACTA
This sequence comes from Hystrix cristata, assembly GCA_004026905.1. Lineage (NCBI taxonomy): Eukaryota > Metazoa > Chordata > Mammalia > Rodentia > Hystricidae > Hystrix > Hystrix cristata. Next base: position 64,196 of record PVJO010004097.1, read on the forward strand.
AACATCAAAGATCGTTAAATATCAGGTCCTGTCTTTAAAGACCTATTGGTTTGAAGGAGATGGAGACCCAAAAAGTTTAACATTTTTTAAAACTCTAGAATGGAGATATAGCCAAGATCCAATACTAAAGAAAATGAAGACCCAGGTGCCGCCATTGAGGGGGAGCACCCCAGGCAGGGCAGCTGGTCAGACAGAGTGGCACTACAAGGAGGGGTCAGGCTGCAGAAGGATCTGGCTTCGGACATCACACGCAGGATGGCCAGTGGAGGAACTGGTTGAGGACCAACCTACGAGGCCAGCGAGGGAGTCAGGCTCAGAGGCTCTTGTAGATGATACTGAATTGGGGGGGCGGGGCTGGCCTGGGGATCAAACTCAGGGCCATGCGCTTGCCAGGCAAGCGCTCTATCACTTGAACTAAATCTCCATTGTATTTTATTCTGTATTCAATAGAGGACTTTGAAAAAATTTAAGAAGAGTTAAACATTCAGAACCACGCTTGGGAAAGACATTGGCACAATGTGGAGAATGACATGGAAGGAAAAATGGGTAGACCAAGCCAGCAAGCTTTGTGTATTTCACAGTGCCTTCAAAATGTCTTCACTCTTTCAGTGACTTTGTATGAAGTCAGGACTACTACTCTCACATAATGGATTAGGAAACGGAGCTCCTAACAAGATTAAGACACTTAACCAAGGCCACATAATAATGAGCAAAAAGCTGAAATGTCCCTAGAATCTAGGAATTCTCATTCCACTGGCCCTGTCTTCCCAATTTGTAGAAGTTAAAAGTCAACTATGGATCATATCACATCCCAGAGCAGCAGTTTAGTAGGAGCGAAGGAAATGAAGTTAATTAGTCAGATAATTTGTGATTTCACCAACATAGTACATACATGGTAACTAAATAAAATTAAGATGATACAGTAAGGTTTAAAACTATACTTCAGTGCCTAAAATCGGCTGCTACTAGATATCTTTCATCCCCTCTTCAGTGATACACCTACAGACCCAAATAAAGTTCATGCCCATTAAATAATTCAGCAGAATTTCAGTTTGATCCTTAAACTCTGAACATACAATCTACTAATCTGCCAATAATGGTGTATAGTGCCTGGTTGGAAATATTAACCCTTCATATGTGGATTATAGAAAACTCTGTTTTACTCAGAACAGTTGATACATAGGATGTTCTGGTTTATTTAATAACTTAGTTCTCTGGAAATTAACATGTAGTGTATATATATATTATGAAAGAGTCATCTATTTCCAAAGATTTAGAAGAAGCCATATTGAATATGCATATTCATGGTCTTCATTTTAACAGACAATGATAACTAACATTTATCAAAGGCTTATCATGGGAAAGATACTTTTCTATGTGTTTTAAATATCTATTAACTCACTGCATTACACTTCATTTAACTCAATCATAAACAGGAATTCTTATAAATCATGAAAAACAAATTTAATTATTTTAGATTACTTTAGTTGTTTGGCTTCTGGAAAGATGAAAGTTATATTTCACTACAATAATTCATTGACTGATTTTTTTCATATCCTCCAGATAATGAGCAACTTAATCAGCAAAGCACCTCCCTCTACTCTATTACTTCATGGAACCATTTCTGTTTTATATTTGTCAGCTCTGCCCTTACCAGCTGACATTTCATTAAGAGACATAATTGAAAATCTAGCTCTCAGGTAAATCTGAGGGTCGTCCCTCCCCACGATTTCTCTTACTTTGCCCCTGCCCCAGAGCACTAGGAAACATTTTCTCTCTCCACCATTTGCTTCCCCATCTTGTATTCTGTAATCCAAGAGTCATTTGGATTTTCCACTTACCTCTAAATCTGAAAGTACTCATGTTTCTTTTCTGTTGTTGTTTTTCCTTTCCTGCCTCACTCTACTAAGTCTCAGTCTCTCCATTTGATCCATGAGAAAGCAGTGTCCTCCCCCAGGGGCAATTTTGCTCTCCTTCACCTGCTAGGAATATTTGAAAATGGCAAATTTTTCATTGCCTCAATTGTGACAATTAATCAGAGGGTCAAGGAAGAGTGTACAAGTGGCACCTAGTAGGTGGGAAACCAGGGATGCTGCTAAATATCCTACAATACACAGGAGGAAATTTTTTTTAAAAATAGACAAAAGAATTACCAGAACCAACATGGCAACACAAGACTGAGAAACCCTGGCTGAAACATGATCTCAAACCATGTACCAAATCTTCCAGTCATCACTGGATGCAAATTAAAATACAACTCTTCAAATACACTGCCATGGCAGTTTAAGAACACTTTGGTGAAGAATATTTGCTAGGCCCACACAGAATGTCCTAACAGCCGCTCCATGGATGAGACTTAACACACTTCTAACAGCGGACTGGCCATGTAACAGACTTAACTTACAGCACAGCTTTGTTATAAAGAATTGCCTAGCAGTGTTTGGAAACAACCTCATACTATTGCCAATAATAGGTCATTCCTATAATAGTTACAACAAGAATCTACCTGTTTTGGATTCCAAGGAATCCTTCTATTAAAACTACTTCAGAGTAAACTGATTTCTATTTATAGGTCAGGGTTGTTCAACAGGAACACTACTGACGCTTGAGACCAATAATTCTTCGTGAAGGAGGGTGACCTTCCTGTGCTTTGTCCAGTGCCCAGCATCTCTGCCCTCTACCCATTAGATGCCAACAACAACCTCCCTTCCCCCTCATGACAAAATGTCTCCAAATATTACCACTTGCTGAAAGGCAAGATCACATTCATTATTCCACTGAGAACTACTGCCCTTGGTGTTTTTGTTTTTTTTTAATCAACTTCAGTTTAAGTTGTGCACATTTAGATTTTGATATACTGGGTTTGCTGAGTACAAATACACAAGGTGTGATTAAAAAATACTGTGTTTAAATAAAAATAAATGTATTACCGTAAAAGACACATCGCCATTAATCCTCTCAAAATACCCCCCTCTCTCCCTCTGAACATGCTTATCCCACTGCTCTTGGCACTTTCTGAAGCAGTTCTGGAAGTCCTCTTTCGTGAGTGTCTTCAATGCTACCATCATAGCTGCCTCAATATTCTGAATCAATTCAAAATGTTTACCTTTCATGGTCATTTTGAGTCTGAGGAAGAGCCAGAAGTTACAAGGTGCTAGATCCAGTGAATAAGGTAGATGAGGACACATCTTAAAGTTTTTAAAAGCCTGCCTTTCCACTGGATGCCATTTAGCAGCAACAGTCATTGTATTGTTTATCATATCTTGTAAAGACATTCATGAAAGATGACTTCCAGAATTGCTTCAGAAAGTGGAAAGAACAATGGGGTCGGTGTGTTCAAAGTAAGGGAGGTACTTCGAGAGGGATAAATAGCAATGTGTCTTTTACTGTAATAATTTTAAATTTAATCATTCTTCATATTCTTTAATTACCCCTTACATTTAATAACTAAATCAACAAGTTCTTTTATGTTGAGATTCTCAAAACAGGATTCCACCTATAATCCTATGAAAAACAAAAATGAAAACAGAAATTTCAAAAACTTAAGCAGCACTCAAACATTATAATAATCTGGCTTACACACACAGTGATATCCTTATAGATTAACACTGTCAAACTTTATTGTTTATAGTTAACTTTTTAAAGATGTCATTCATTCTAAGGCATAACAAAATTCAAAATTAAAAAATAGTAGCTAATAATAGCTACTATTATTCTGTTACTTTAGTAGTGTCCACACTCATAATTTTTTTTGTTTTGCTTCGTTTTTTTGGTGCTAGGGATTGAACTCAGGGCCTTGTACTAGCTAAGCAATCCCCAACTCCATAAACACAATTTTTTAAGTTCCTTTCAACAATGCAATAATTTGAAAAGCTAGGTCCCTTTAAATAGGAGGCAACTGAAACACAGAGAGGCTAAGTCACTTGCCCACAGTCACAAAGATAATCCGTGACATGGCTAGCATTTTGACACAAGTGGTCTAATTCAAGAATCCATGTTCTTGGGGTTGGGGATTTAGCTCAAGTGGTAGAGTGCTTGCCTGGCAAGCATAAGGCCCTGAGTTCAATCCCCTGCAGCCCCTACACACACCAAAAAGAAAGAATCCATGTTCTTGGGGCTGAGGGTGTTTCTCAGTGGTAGACCCCTTTTTTGGCATGTGCAAGGCTCTGGGTGTGATGAAAGGAAAGGGAAAAGGAAAAGAAAATCCATTGTTCCTACCTGCTACACTACTCTGCTTCTCACATAATAATGTATTAACAATTGCAAATCTACAAATCTCACAAATAAGCATATTATGGGGGAAATTTATTTCTTTTTCTTGCCTTTGCTCGTTTGATTTTGTTTTGTTTTCTTAAAACAAGGTGTCACTACATTGCTCAGGCTGGTCTCCTGGGCTCAAGGGATCCTCCCACCTCAGCCTCCCAAGTGGCTGGTATTTAAGTTTTTTTCAATGGCATTTCTTCGGCATGCAGAATGACAAAACTGTTCCAGATACAGCCTCGGGATACTTGCCATGTGTTTAATTTGCGCAGTCATGGCCACTGGCCCAGCCTCTGCTGCCCAGCTGCCCAGATTCTAGTTCTGGCGCTACCACAAACATCAGGATCTTTTCTCTCTCTCCACATATGACAGCACTATACTTTCCCACCTCCCTTCCATAGAATTATGGCGAAGTAACTCGTTTTGGACAAGGAAGTATGAGAAATTAAATATGTTACTTCCAAGTGGAGACTTCAAGCCAGAGCTCAACTTGCCAGTTTCCTTCCTGGCAGCATGTATTGAGAAGGAGCTGTTATAAGTGTGGGTCTCTGAGTGACTATAATGACCACCCTGAGCAGGTTCCCATAAGATGTGCACCATGAGAGGAATAAGCCTCTCAAATTTCAGGGTAGTTACTTTACTGTGGCTTAGACTATTTTGCCATTATTTATTAGCTTTGTGACTTTCAACAAGTTACTTAACCTCTCTGTTCATCTATAAAATGAAAATAATAGTAGCAGCTACCTCATAGTGCTGGTGTGAGAACTAAATAAGTTAATATACACAAAGCACCTGGATTACTGCCTGGCACACAGTAAGAGCCCACTGTTGTCCCTAGATACTCTCATGCAACCTATCTCACTGGCATTATCACTCTGGTCCTAGGTCTCTACATTTTGAGGAACAGATACATAAACAAATATATTTATTGGTCCCATATTGTTATTATTATTCGAATAATAAAATGATACATAGGCAGGCTCAAATACTATCATATATTTGACTGACTGACAAAATATGTACTAGATAACAAAACCTTCCATTATCTGCTGTTGTAAAGTGACATGGGTGGTGAAGAGGCAAAAGCTAGAAGTGAGAAGGCAGATGATTGTATTCTACTGACCTAACTTTTGCTTCTGCCTCATCCTTTGCCAGCAATGCATACATAAACAAGCATAAATACACAAACACACACACATGTTCCCTTCTCAATGAACAGATTTAATTTGCCAGCCAACTAGAAAGAGCTTCAACAGAAGGAGCCAAAAATGTAGTGCCAACTGGCTGCGTGACATGCAAAGTAATGTCTCCTAACAAACCAGCCCCTGACATCTAGTAACTGGAAACACAAGAGCAGGGAAGGAGTGATGGGATACGTGGAAAAGCAACCTGGAATGTTCCTACACACACGGTAAAGGTGACTGGATGAGGAAGGCAGTCATGCACAGAATCATGGAGCATTTTAAAAGGCACAATCTTCCAAAGGTGATACTTACTAGGTTCTTTCTTTTTTACTTGGTAGAGAATTAAAGCTGATTTTAAGAGGAGGAATATTTGTACAAGCTGAAAATATGGTTTGCCATATCAACCACAAACATGCTAAAACACACATTTCTCAACTTTATTAGACAAAATTTTGGTGGAAAAAACAGAGAAATACTCTTATTGATTGATTTATTTTGGGGTGGTAATGGGGATTGAACCTAGTATATAGTGATTTAGTTTGAGAATGGTAATGGGGATTGAACCTAGCTGAGCCCTCACACTGAACGACATTCCTGAACCTTTTTATATTTTTTTATTTTGAAACAGAGTCTAAGTAAGTCACTAAATTACCCAGGCTGAGTTCAAACTTGCAATCCTCCTGCCTAAGTGTCCGGGAGTGCTGGGATTATAGGTGTGTGGCACTGTGCTTGGTTGAGAAAGACTTTCTTAAACATGGAAGAAGAGCTAGACTTAAATATTGAAAAAATATCACACTCTATTAAAAAATAAATTATTCAGGTGGGTGGTATAGCGAAGTGTGCATGCAGGGTTTTGTATAATTTTAAATGTGGATTTGAATTAGAAGATCCTTAATGTGGCTACTCTAAAGGAATGAGAAGTCTAGCTGTGCAACACACAGAGTAATGACAATGAGGTGAGTTAAACAGAGTTTCAAAAACCATTTTAAGGAAACTGCCCTGAGAGAATAAGGATCAATCAGAGGATACAAGACAGTACTGACAGATACGTATTACTAAAAAGGAACTAGTACTAAGACTGAAAAATGAGTACACTCTAAATTGTATTCTTACAATCCGTATTAGTCTGCTTTCTGTTGCTGGGACAAAATACTCAACACACATCAAAGGTTTAATTTGGCTCACAGTTTCAGAGCTTTCAGTCCATGGTTGGCTGATCCAAAGGCAGCAATACCATGGCAGAAGAGTCTAGAGGAGAAAAACTGTTCAAGACATCGCATCCAGGAAGCAAAGAGCAGAGGAAGCACCAGAGAGGGAGGAAGGGGCCAAAGACCAGCTATAATCCCCAATGTCACAGCCCCATGCCTCACCCAGATACACCCAGAAATACACTTTACCTATCTCCTAAGTATCTCTCAAGAGATTCAAATTGACAATCAAGATTAACTATCACAAACTGAAAACAAGAAATGAACTTATTTAAGACCTACAGGCCACATTTTGAGAAGAATCAGGCTAAGGCAGTCCAGGAAGAATCCCCCCACCCCTGACATCTCTTTTTAGTACTTTTCTAAGCACTGACCCCCTCACTCTAGCTATAAATCCCAGCTGTCGTTGCTATATCCAGAGTTGAGCCCAATCTTTCTTCCCTGTCACAAATCCTAAGTCTTCAGTAAAGTCTTCCTTCCTTTTTTTTTTCTTCCAGTGTTGGACTGAGCCCAGGGCCTTGCACATGTCAGGCAAGAGCTCTACTGCTGAGCTACATCCTCAGCCCTTCCTTACCATTATAACAAGTACCAGGACCATTTTTCCTTTAACATCTCTAAACTTGGTCAGAATTAGGGTGGGAGTCCAGTGCAGCCTACACTGGTAAAACTTAGCATAGCAGGGGGGAAAGGACCATAGCAGTGCCATAGGCATGGAGAGTGTGAGGACTCCACAAAGAGAGATCTCCTACACAGTCACCCTCAAGAAAATAATATTGAGCTGCCAATAGATACTCTGCTGTCCTCCCAATTTATCAACACCAAACACTGAGTATGTTCTCACAGTTCTGTCCTAGCACACATTGAAGGGGACTGTAGTCTACCAGGGTGACATGACTGTCCCAAGATCAGAGCTGACAGGAGGAAAGGTCAAGAATCGGCTCTGTGCTGCTTTGATGAGGAGTCGACGCCTCCTTGAATTCAGTACAACCCAGGCAGCTACCCTGCCAGGGATTATTCCTCCACATAACCTAAATGCTAAGTAAAAGCTACTGCAGGCTTGTCAGCTTAAGGAATGTTCACATCCACTGTGAAACGTTTTGGCTGCCCCAAACTATTGCTATAAAGAAATCTTTTATCATCACTGTCTCCCTTCTACTTCCTCCTAGTCACTGGCCCGCGGTCCCATCACTTCCAGCATTTGCGGCCTCCCCATGCTTTTTTCTTACTTGATTTTCAGGCTATTTAACTATTTCAAGCATAAAAATTGACAACTCCAAAGTTAATTTTTGGGAGAAGCCTCCTCTTGCCCTTTTCTAATCTCAAGACCAAACATCAGTCTTCCAAGCACTAGCAAAACAGGATGGCTTAAGTGCTCAGCACTTCCTGGGTCAATTTTTAAGTCCAATGGAACATTCTAGAGGTACTTGTCTCATTTAAGTAATGCTTCATCAATCTATTTTTTTTTCTTATTTACTCCCCTCTTCAACTTGGAATTTTTGCCTTTTCACAGCAATATGTGGGCGGTGTGGGCAGTGTTTTTGCCAAGATTGTGCTAACAGGACTGGTTATAAATCTATCTACTTTATGTAAGGTGAATATTTTTGTTACCATCTCATATCTCTAGTAAAATATAAAGGACATGGGGAAGGCCAAGTGCCCAAGTGGCATACAGAAAAAAGATGATAATGAGAAGTTAATGAAGT
>PVJO010004097.1:72650-113554 GCA_004026905.1 Hystrix cristata
GTTTGAGAAACTGTGTTCAACTTAGGATACACACATGTTTTATGTGGGTTTTTTTTGTTTCTGTCATCAACAAATTACAATATGTACAGTATTTACAGCGTACAACATGATGTTTTAATATAGGTACACATCGTAGAATGACTTTATCAAAATAGTGGATATATCCATCACCTCACATAGCACGACATAATGAACTTTCAGTCAAGGATAGCTACTTACATACGATGATGGGCCCATGAGATTATGACACATAGCAATGCTGCATTTGCTTTTGCTTATCTACGTGTGCTTCACAATGCTCACACAACAACCAGAGTATCCAAGGATATATTTATCAGACCCCAGCCTCATTAAGCAACCCATGACTGTGTCTATTTTCTGTCACAGGAACACTGAAAATCTACTCTCTTAGAAGTTCCCAGGCCACCAGAACATTTTATTCATCACCTGACTCAAATCATCTGCACATCAGCTTCTCTCAGTACAATGATCCATGTATCATATCAGACCTTACCAAATATCACCAAGCAGTCCCCTCATCGCAAGGAGGTCTTTTTCAATGGGGAAAGCTTTCCTTTTTAAAACATTTATTTGGGGCTAAAAAATAAATTTAAACCTATGCTATGTACTTATACAACACATAAACCTATGTTGTATAAGTACACGTATATGTTGTATAAGTACATGTGAAACGGATCAGAGTTTAACCATTCAAATGAACACAGGAAATACATGTATGCATTATGGCTGGGGTCCTGAGAATTATCAGGTGGTTAAACAGCAATTCATGTGTTTGCATGTATTTCCTGTATTTTAAAAGACTTAGACTTTCTTGAACAAATTCACCCTTCAGCATAAAAGTAGTGAACTTCACCCCCCAATCCTTCACAGGATAATTTGACCTGACTCTGTTGGGGGCTCTGTTTGCATTTTAAATGATCGTACATTGAACTAAAATCCCTAGGGCTGGATAAAGGTTGAAAGCATCTGAGCAAACAAGATGTGCTTTGGCACAGGCCCACAGGCAGCATCCGCACTCCTGAACTTCACACGAGGATGGTAAGAAAGCCAATTTGTCCCAGTGTAAGGCCTGGGTTCAGAACATATCACACCAAACATGTTGTACACCAAAAGGAGAATGCAGCCAGCTTCCTGAGATCAGAAACACAGTATTCCTTCTGGAATGCCATTTGTACGGCTTGACCTTGTAGTGTGGCTACTGGGAAAAGTACTACATATCTTGGAAAATGGAAGCTGGCTTTCCCACGTCTCAGGTCCTTATTGCCGGGGCCCTGTCTGTAATCAGGTATCAAAACAGCAGAAAGCACAACAGTCAGAAACTGTTTAAAAATTGTAAAAGTTTTAGGAGCTTTACTATATTTTAAATAAAACCTGAAGATTATATATATGTACAATAATTATATGTTAAAGAATAGTATAAATAGGATCCTTTAGTGGGCAAAGAAAAATCTATAAATTCTTAAATATTTTTCTATTTCAATTCACAATATATTTTTTATAGGAGTCAAAATTAAAATGCTAAATGATTCTTTTTCATTCTTCCTCAAAGGAGAAATACTATGCCTAATCCCATTCCAATCATTCATCTGGTTATAACAGAATCACAAATATAAAACTGCTTTTATATGAAAACTTTTCTCCCTACACAGACACCTTCCTTGTGTAACACCTCATGTTCTAGCATCTCTGTAGTCTTTTCCTAACAAGCAACATTTTCTGGATGAAATATCACCTCCAAAATCATAGCCAAAAACTTGAAACATTAAACGTCCTACATAACAGCTAAGAATTTCACTTACATTTTAGAAGTCATTTTCCTCAAATATTTGTATGCAACAGAATCTCCTAGGAAACTTATTCAAAATGGAGATGTGTGTGTCCCAACCCCAAGAAGACAGACTTGGCAGGTCTAGGGTGGGGTCATGTATTTGTATTTTATCAAGCACCTACAAATGTGAGGCTGGTCATTTGTGGACCAGACGTTTGAGAAACAGCACTGTGTGGAAGAGAACTCATTTCCAAGACAGCTATCCAGTATTCAAACCCCTTCTCCCACTCCATGTTTCTTTTTTCATTTCATTTGACAGTTTTTAAACAATTCTTCATTAGATTACTATGTTCCAAGGAAAAGTTGAGATGTTATTCCCACTACAACTGAAGAAAAACAATACCACCAAAAGGGAAGGCATACCAGAATAAGAGAAAACTGAAAAGCTCAATAAGAGTACTGAGCAATCATTTAAAATTAAAACTGGATGAGATCCTGATTGTTCTAGGTTAATACTGTCATTACAATCTTGACATAATATTTTAAGCACTCTCCTGACTATTAATTTTGATATCCATATTCTCCAGTTACCTCATTCACAATATGAACTGAGATGACGCCGGAAATTTAAGTCAGTTCTCAGCACCGTCTTGCCCTGGGTTTTAAGAAGCCTTGCTTTCTATCACTGTGTTTTCCTATTTAAACTTTAGAATCAGGACTCTATTAGTTCTATTCATTTCATTATTTTCTAAAAGATGACTTAAAACTTCCTGGAAATTCTCACCTAATCACAAATGTAAGTTGTTGCACTGACTACAATAAACATATTTTAAGTCACGAATTCAGATTTCTTTACTTAAGTAACTGCAGACATGGCTGGCTACCCAGGAATTGCCAAAGTCAATATGTTAAGTCTGTCTCTAGGGCAACAGACTGAAGAGTAGTAAATGAGGTTTGGAACTGCATTCCTGTTCATTTCTGATTTAGCAACAGGCTTCTACATGCTCCCATTATGCTGTGACCATCCCTTTGTCTGATCTCAAAATTACGTGGAGTGGTTTTTGGTGGTTGTTCTACTATTTTTTAAGACACTCCCTTTCAATTTTTCTTGCTGTTCTCTCACATACTGTCTCTAATTTTCACTACCAAGTCACTGTACTTGCCTGCCTACACAAACATACAAATGTACATGCGTCCCCACCACCCTTTACAATATTTTCTATGTGAACTGAGCACTAGAAATATTCAGCAGCTTAATTAAAAATCTGCAAACCCATCCACACAATGGACCAGTGCTGATTCAGTTAAGTACTTCCTGCTGCTTTTGTAAAAGCTCTTCCCAGTTTTTCTTTTTTGAAAGCCCCTACCCAGATCATCTCTTTCTAACCAATTCTAGAGTTCTGCAGGACATCTTTTCTGTAGACTTAAGAACATATTATATTGCCCATGCTAAAATGTCAATCTAAACTCTCCTATACCATAAATTAATAATTTAAATTCATTTAACTATAACTAGCATTACTAGAAGAAAAAGGACACACAAAATTAAGTGTCCAGACTAACCAAAATCTACATGGGAATATTTAAGATACAATGACAGGTGAAGGACAACTAATAAAATACATTGGGCAAATAATGATTTCTGAGCTGCACATGTGTAATTAACATTGACAATCCCACAGTGCCAAGTTTTTCTAAACTTTCTTAGTTTTTTGTTTTTTGGGGGGGCTGTTATGACCTGTAAACTCCTTTAATATCTTTAAACTGTACTATTAACCTGTTACTCATGAGAAACAAAAAGGGTGATAAAAAGATTGTGAAAAATGTAAAATTATAAAATAACCAAGTATGAGATATCCAGGTTTTAGAAAATGTTTTTGCAAGATGCATGTTACATATTTGTACAGATCACTTGATGTGCAGAAATACACTACACTAAACATGTACCTACATCCTGCAAGCTGTCATTCCATCATAATGATAGCATGAGTGGCATCAAACATCTGCTAAAATAATACACCTGTCTTGTTATCTTACAAGCCTAAATCCTGAACTGGGCTAGATTTTAAAAGTATGTGCTTCCATCTCACTGCAGAAAGAACAGCTATTATCAAGAAATGAACCAAAAACAAATGCTGGCAGGGCTGCCGGGAGGGGGGGGGGAGAAACCCTCTTGCACTGTTGGTGGGAATGTAGACTGGTCCAACCACTGTGAAAATCAGTGTGGAGATTCCTCAGAAAACTACAACTAGAGGTTCCATTTGATCCAGCTATTCCTCTGCTTGGTATCTTCTCAGAAGAATAAAAAACATCATACCACAGCGATATATGCACAACCATGTTCACAGCTACACAATTTGTAATAGCTAAGTCTTGGAAACAACCCAAATGCCCAACAACTAATGAATGGCTAAAGATGTGGTTTTTCTACATAATGGAGTACTACTCTGTCTAAAAAAGGATAAACTAGAGACATTTGTAGGTAAATGGATGTACCTTGAGAACATACTCAAGTGAAATAAATCAGACATTCATGAATACACGTAGAATTGTTTCTCTGACACGAGAAACCGTAAGTATAAATAAAGACAAAGAGGTACAACAGATATTATGTAAAAGAAAGATAATATTTTAAAAAGAGGAGAACTAGATAGGGAGAAAGGGAAAAAATGGAAAAATGTTAATAAACCTGCTGTAAACAGGGAAGGTTGGGGGAATAGAAAGGAGCAGTGGGGAAGAGGGAGAAAAATCAAGACATATCACGTACAGGTACAAAATAACCATGATAAATGTGATCATTATGTATACAATGTACTAATACATGTTCTTGGTAAAAAAATAAAGTATGTGCTTATGTTTGTCATAATAAAAAGTAGCTTCAGAGAATAAAGAAAGAATCAACTTCTTAGATACAACTCTACCAATTCTGATAGGATAACCTCAAAAAAGGAAAAAGAATGGAACTGTCTCCTCTGAACAGAACTTCTTAGATTTAAGCCTATGGATGAGATGTGAAGAGAAGACCACAGCAACTGCATACTGCAGTCACACACAAACCCTGCTGACCCGTAATCTATGTTGTCAAACGTCCACATTTCAAGCCTCATCTCAGTTCATCTACAGGTCTCCTAAATCCACTCCCAGACTTGCTAGCACATAGATGAGGTAAGTTTACCTTCTTATACCCAGATTAGCAAAAACAGTACGAGAAATAAAGTCTGACTGGCTTAACATCTCTCGCTATCTATCTTCCACATCCCATTCTTGCCTACTGGGAGCAAACCACATAATCCAGCTATAAATATACCAATAATAGTAAACCTCAGTTTCTACTATAATTTGTCCAGAAATACAGCAAATCCAGCAGAAAATGCACAATCACTGTGGTAGGTCGGTAATAAAGACTGTAGTCTTATAACTGCAGGATACCCTATAAAATGAAAACGTCATTTGTAAATCATTTTAATGCTACAGGAAACCAAAGGAAGGGCAATAGGGGAGTATTTGTACAAGACCACCTTCAATAGATTCTGCCCATAAAATCCAATCTACTGAATAGAAAAGAGGTTACACTGGTTTTTAATGAAAGGCAGGCAACACAATCATAAACACCTGTGTCCATTCACTTGCGCCTATAGCAATTTCTGAAGTCTGAAAGAAAGGCAAAAAAAATTAAAAAAGAAAAAAGAGAATAAAAGCAGTTTGTCAAGGGAGTCACCTCTACTTTATAAACTGCAGCAGCTCAAGACGTGATGGGTGTTAAACTGCTACAGAAGCCCTAATGACACTCTCCCGGCCCTCTGAACCTAGCACCTGAAGTTCACTAGGTCTTTCATGAGACCGGCACACTGTCAGGCAAGGTATCACTTATTCAGGTTTGACCTGGAAACTCAAATTATTTTGTAATAGTCACACTAGGAATCAACTATAGTTTACTCCAAATTGGAGCGTGAGAAAGATATTTTTCATAGAGTTGAGATTTCCACAAATAAGAACCCTCCCTTCAATTGCCCCAAAAAGGTTAGCTAGAGAATACAAATTTTCTCCGTTCTCCGGCATATCTTAATGTGTTCATCTAGATGCACTGGATAGATACTACCACTTAAGTATCCAACTCTTACTAGGGGTAAATGCAATCCTGCTCATCTGCACTCTGTCACTTTGTTCTGCTCCACAGACACTGAAGAGGTCATGCTTAATGGCCAAAAAAATTCACTACATGCCTAAAGGAGAAAGTAGAAAAAGATAGGCAGGCCTGAGGGTGTGATTATCTATTTAAGCATGCAACTGTATTTTAAACATAATTAGACTAATTGCCTCCCAATCGTAGCGGATGCATCTGCACATGCAATTAATTAGAACTGATTTTTAAAGCACTGTTTGGAATCCTTTGTTCCCCCACTTCCTACAAATCAAATTACCAAGGAACAAATTTAATTTTTCAACTTTTATTTTAAGAGAGACACAAACTTACATTAACTGGGTCTGATCCACTAATGTAAGTCATTTAACTAGCAATTATTTTACTCTGAAACTAAAAGCCCATTCAAATTATTTCATCTATAAAATAATCCCCTGGTAAATATGACAATCTTGCAAAACTGCTGCAAAAAAGCTTGAATAATCTCATAGCTCTACATCACCAAGAAGAAGGAAGATGGAAAGAAAGTTCCATTTTACAGGAAAATTACAAAGTATATACTATTGAATGCTGCCTTTTTTTTCCCACCACGTCCCTTGTCCATCAGCTTTTCCACTATAAATCAAAAGTAGTTAAGAAATTAAAATAAAAGTTTCAGGTGCTATTTACCAGAGTGAGAAGACTGGGAAGAGGGTGATAAGTGAAGACAAAGATTCAGACAACAGAACTGAAGAAGGGCCAGGAAGGGGTAGACAAGAAGGACAAGTAGAGGCAAACCAAAAATGAAGAGGAGAGGAAAGAAAACAAGCAAGCTTGACAGGTTTAAATAGAGACTGCAGTGGTGAAGAGGAGAAGCAGACTCATCAGCTGAGGGAATATTCTCCCAAATACTGACGGAATGAATGGACTGTAGACAGTGTCCACAGCAACATCAGAGGTGGTACCTGGTCTGAGGGCAAGTGACTAATGTGAAGGACCACAGAGCTGCACACCAACCTGGTGACATGTGGCAAGTGTGAAGGTGTGAGCTGGCCCCAGACAAGATGAAGACAGATGTGCAAACTGGAGAACACCACAATCTGTGCCTGAGTTCAGGAGGAACACTCAAATCTGGAGAGGTGGGCAAGGTGGTGTCACTTGACAAATCAGTGACTCCTCTAGAGAGAAGGTACGATCTTCCGCTAGTGGCCAGAAAGCATGGTGTTAGTGTTCTGAAGACAATAAAGGGTCGGGGCCTTGTGAAGTGAGTCTGAGGCGGTACCATGATATTCTGGAAGATGATGGGAACTTTGAGCTGACAGTGAGGATAAGAACAGGAGAAAGGAAAACACCTTGTGACCACACTATAACATTTCCCAAGGCGGGGCTCGCCATGTTCATTTGCTAGATGTCCGTGACCATCCATAGGCAGGCAGGCACCAACAGCCCTTCCAACTCTTGGTGACCTCACAGAACCGCTCGACATTGTTTTTAATTCTCCTGGCTTTGCTCTGAATGTGGTCCTTCCAAAATAGTACCTTTGAGGGGTGATGAGTCCTCAATGAATGAGATTAAGACCCCTGGGAAAGAGGCTTTGTGCAGCATTAGGCTAGCTTGCCCTTCCACCTTCCCCATCCCTTTCTTCTGAGGAACTTAGAAGCACAGAGCAACCCTCACTCCATAATGGAAACTCTAGAAATTTCCAGAACCTTGGCCTTGAAATTTCCAGCCTCCAGAACAGAGAATTAAACTGCTACTCTTTATAAATTCCCCAGATAGTCTCAGATATTCTGTTATAGCAGCAGAAATGGACTAAGATAACCAGCTGGGGATATCAGGGGGCACTCTCCAGGTCTGTGTGGAAAGCAGACCACACACCAGTGCATGTTAAAGCACAGTCATCTGTTGGTGAAAAAAACACAAGTACCCACTCCCTTGTGGACACATACAAGGAAACAATGGGCAGGGTAAATTTTCAGTAAGTTGTGACTCCCTGAGTAAATAAGTTGGAGAAAGCATGTACAGACTTAAGTACAGTAATTGGTGAAACATGTAACCACAGTCCTGTCTATGAGGGCCTCCATGGGGATATTTAAATGAATTTTACATATAATATATATACAGCAATGATCATACTAGAAAAAGGAAAGTCATTTCTGACAATCATTAGGCCCCAGACACGCAACAGAATCAACCCACAGAACAGTTGTACTAGTTAGCAAAGGTTGGGGGGAGGGTATCTGTAGGCTAATTTGAATTCACACTACATCATATACGGAAATATGCTCAAGTCACGACACAGCCAACATTAATAGGTGCTTCCGCCCACTCCTTAAACAGTTTTAGGTACAGAAAACAATGTCACTCCTCTTCCCAAGAATATGTTAAGCACAGAAGTTTGCAGAAATATATGAAAAGTGTTCCTTTCCATGCTCTTATTATCTAGTGTTCTGGGTAGCTTTAAAGTATGACTACTGAAATACACCAACGCCATCAGTTAAAAAGGATTTGTATTCATTCCCAAGAGCTAAAAACAGAAATGTTGCTATAGTTTGGAACTGTATTGCTCATCTCTTGGATGAAAAAAAAAAGGCTCGTGGCAAGATTGTTTAAATCATTCCACAACTATCTTCATAAAACAACAATACAAAGTGAAATGCCAAATAAGCATCCTGACACTTTAAATTACTTGTCTACGAAAACTCTCGATCCAACTCAAACATGTGGATGACTAACGATCATTTTCCTATTTGCCACGTTTTTTCAACATGAGGTTTACAGAATAATTAACACCAACAGACATCAAGTAAAACTCATTCACTGATTTCTTTGTAAATTTAACAAATTCTTGAGAGTTGCCTATGCACCAGGCAGTGTTCCCACTGCTGAAGATACAGACAGGAAGAAATCGAGTCCATGTCCTGGCCCACACTGAGCTTACTGGGAGGAAAGGAAACAAATAAATGTATCTTATCATTTTAGATGAACACGAACGCCATCGAGGTATGTAAAGCAGCATGAAGTCAGAAGACTGACAGGATAATGAGAGGCTTTTTTGGGGAATGATGGTCAGAAATGACTTTTCTAAGGAACTGACATTTGATCAGATACCAAACTGAAGTAAAGGAGCAAGCTATGCAGATATCTGGACAAAAGCAAACCATCCCTCTAGGTGTGAAGGCCCCAGGGTCTTTGTGATTTCATGAACAGCAAAAAAACTTGTATGGCAAGCTGAGGAGATAAAGCGGAGGAAAAGGCAGGACTTGCTTGTATTTTGTAAACCTAATAGGCCATTATAACATAGCTTTGCGTGAGAGAGTGACATGTCACACTAACAGAGCAAGACAGCTACTCTAAAAGACTCAGGTGAAGCTGGGCAAGATACACACACCTGTAGTCCCTGCTACTCAGGATGCCACTGGCAGCGCAGGGGGATCACTTGGGGCCAGGAATTTTGAGGCCGGCCTAGGCAACACAGCAAGACCCCATGTCAAAGAAATAAAGAAAGACACAAGTGGACACAAGACCCCATTTGTCAGCAGACTATTTTCAACAGGTAAAGCTTGATCTGGTATTCTCTGAATGTTTTCGTCCTTTAGGTTTTAGAGGGGGTAGGATGTGGGGAACTACTGCTTAAATTTCATTCACCTAAAGAATGAATGAATGTAGAAACATTTATACACTCAATAACACACATTACTCTCAGTGACTTTATTAGTCAGAATCACTGAAAACTATTGTTTCAAGTAACTGCAGTCAAGCAGCCTTACTCATGAACAAAGCAAGATGACCATCCTCCTACTTTTTATTATAACTACATGAAAGTCATGTAGGAGTGAATAGCTCTTTTGTCCTTAAACAGGCTATTTGAAAAACAGAAGCATACTGTCTTTTATTGTCAATTCACGGTTCACAAAGCCTCTGAGGTTGGCTTTCGTCCTCCAAAGGCTTTTAATGGACAGGTACATTTAAGCCTTATTTTAAGGACTGTGAGAAATGGAATGTGCTGGGAGCGGCCCACATCTCCCCTTTATGAAAGGAGAGAGATATCAGCAATGCAAAGTGACCTCACCTATAAGGAATGCATCAGTAACAGGGAACAAAGGTGGCTTCCTTCTTAAGGAAACACAATCTGTTTCAGAAAACTGCTTCATTACTTTTGAATGATTTAGGGTTGCACAGTCTACCAGAAACATTTCCATTCTCTAACCTCTATTTATTTTATTAACAAAACTGTTTGCAACGTCATTCTTTGCTCAAACATTAAAGAAAAGCCTTGCATAACCATGATTCAAAAGTATGTATTGTTCAGATCACCTTTGATCATGTGTGTTTGTGCCAAATAAGTGTATTTATCAACTGGAGGTTATAAAGAATAGATTACATCCCCACAAGAGGTAGGACTCTGGTATGTAGTCCAGAGACCCAAGAACCATGCGAGATGTGGCAAGTAAAAGCAATTAAATCCATGTTACAGGGCCTACTTAAGAAAGATTGCATTTCACATTTTAGAGCATGTTGAGTTTTACAGCTTAAGAGATTTATCACAGCTTCCTTTTCAAAACAGTGATATCAATGCAAAACAACTTCTTTGAGAACAGAGTGAATTCATTCCTGGCTAACCTAGCTACATGCAACCAATAGAACACTGAGCTGCTAAAATATTACTTCATTCTTTCAAGATGACAAAACATTTTGTTCCATATTTTTCCATCAAAGTAATGTATTAACAATTTTACTTCCTGGAGTCAGATATAATTATTCCATAGAATCAGCTCTTAAAATGTTTTCATGATCATTAAAAAGTGATTTAGCTATCAAACCACACAATTGCTACTGTTTTTATCCTAAAGCTGCAGTTGCAATTTAATTACTCCCAATTGGGCAGATTGTACTATCTAGTATATGCTTGCTAATAATTACCAACTTTATGTAATTGTCAAATGGAAGTTAACTGAGTAGGAAAATTGATCTCAAGTATCAAATTGTAAATCAACTCTTACTGCCATTTATCTTGGGCCTATCTATTCCATTCTTTGGCTTAACATCCCAGGATACCTGGTAATATTGCCAAGAAATGGTGACCTTTCAGTCCAGGCACAAAGAATAAACATGTGTTGATGGATTGATGCATTCATGAGCAAAACACAAACTTTTTTATACATTCTAAATTTCAACATATATCACTAACATAAGGCACATTAAATAAATCTTAAAACTGGAAACAACCCTCAGATAAAGGGAGGTTGAGTGAATAACAACACAGAGGCAGTTAAACAAAGATAAGACAAACTGGATGCGGTGGTAGAAACCTGTAATCCTAGCACTCTGGGACATGTTCAAGTTCCACGCAGGCAACTTAGCAAGACCCTGTCTCAAACTAAAAAAGGGATGGGGATCTAGTTCAGAGGTACAGTGCCCCTGGGTTCAATCCCCAGTACCACTGAAAGAAAAGTAATTGTTAAGGATGAATATCCTCTGCCCAAATACTGACCTGATACCACTAAGCTGGACAAAGAAAAAAGCCATGAGGGAGGATGGGTTGCTGAGAAATTTACAAATGAAGCATATTAGTCCAAGAAATAAAAAGATAGTTTGGATCGCAAAGAAACTTCGATAACCTAGCAACACATAAAAACTTACATAATAAATATTCACTAGCATTCCCACTCCTAGTATGCAAAGCTCTTCATTCACAGCACATCTAGAAACCACAGCCTGACACATTACTAAAGTTACCAAGCCTTCCTGACATGTTGCTCCTAGAGATCTGCCATTCTCTTTAGTCTATAATGAAAATGTTAGGTAGACCTAGAGTTACTTATTTGTAGGCATCAGCATACTCTCCTGGGAGAAGTAATATTAACTCAAGGTATTTCTGCACATACAGTTAAATAGCTGATATATTAACAATCACAGAGTCTCAGCCTTGCAGTATGTGCACTGGAGAGTCCACAGGCTCTTGTCATGTTTCATGTCATAGCTGGCTGGCTCAAGATGTGAGAATTAGAAAGGATCCCTGAGGACTAATTCATTCTTCTAACTGCCTTTTCTTCCCTCTTTCCGCTTCATTCTCAAGAATTTTAATTTAATTTTGAGTGTGCATGTTGCCTCTCATGGGATTTAAAGTGAGGAGGTGCTATTGCTAACCACATCATTACCTGTGCTTCCTGCCAACCACGGAACGACTTACCACACGAATTATTTAGTGTACAGATGATCTGCCTAAAAACAAAGGCCTTTACTAAATCTTCCATGTTCGTTCCAAAAGGAGATTTGCAAGCAAAGAAATCACAAGATGTTTGGTAAAGATCAACATGACTGTTGTTGGATAGCTAATTCCTATTAGGTCTATTCCATTTTCCTCTATGTCAGAATGATGTGTTTGGGGAACAGGAGATACCAGATCACATATTTTAACTTTTATAAGGCTTTTGATTCAACTCAGCAGAACATTTTTTCCTAATAAACTAGGAATACATCATTTCTAGACCACCATGGTGGGTACAACACAAACGTTTCAAGGGCCAACCTCAAGAGAATTGTTATTCAGGATCCAATTACAGTCGTGTATCATAAGGGTTTATGCAGCCTTTGGGTAATACTTTCACTGCTGACTTAAATAATGGAAAAATGAATGTGATTAAGCTCACCAAAAATATATGTGTGGTTAGGCACTCTCATTTATAAAGACACGAATGTATCCAAATGGATCTTGGGATTCTGGAATGTGAGCAGTAATCTACCGATTCCATCAAGAAGTATTTACTGAACCAAATGCCTGAAACTTTTTCCACAGTAAAGAACAGAAGGGGCCGAGGGTGTAGCTCAGTGGTAGAACACCTGCTTAACATGTGCGAATCCCTGGGTTCAATCCCAGGACACACACACACACACACACACACACACACACACACACACAAAGGTATAATACATAAAAGATACTGCTCCTGTTCTCAACATCTTAAAAGCTCCTTATAACTTGGTACAAGGCACAAAACTAAATTAATTAAAGAACAATGAGTGCCAAATAGGGGCAGAGGACACTCAAAATACATGTAGTAAACAAGTTATGTATGTGTCTAAGATCAAGCATCCATATAATTACTAACATTTTTTAAAGAAACAGCATTTGGATTGACATTTTTCAATTCTTGTTAATAGCTGCAAATTGCTGATACTATCATAAAGGGTAGAGAAAGAGCAGGAGGCAATCAAACTGGGAAGGTGATAAAAACTAGCCACTCAAATTAGAGACAAAGGAAAGTTAAATATAAGAGAGAAAATCTGAGGTCCTGACAAAATAAGAATCAGTAATGTGAGTTATTTCTAACGGCACACAAAACCCGATGTAAAAACAAGCAGCCAGCTCAGGAGGGTCACGTGATAACCCTTCCACAACACGAAGCCACGGTCACAACTTTATTACCAGGCTAAGAGCTCCTTGGGACCTGAACCCCAGCAAGATGAGCAAGAAATGGACAGAGTCCAAAGGAGAGTGACTAAAATGATTAAAATGTTCCAAAGTGTGTCCTAAGAGGACACAAGAGAAAACAAAGTTATTTGGTCAAGAGAAAAGATGGCTAGGGAAGAGCCCTGGGCTGCACATCAGCCTGCAAGGTCAAAAGAAGAGGAACAAGAGAGCACTTCTTTTCTGTTAAGATGGGAGCAGAGGAGTGAGAGTCAATGGCAAGGACGGGGATTTATGCCTGGTACAAAAAAGAGAACCTCCTGACTAGGACGACTGCAAGGCACTGGACTAATCTACCAACAAGCTTCTGAAATATCCCTTTTAAAGAGGCTTTTGAATACAGTAGATGACCATTTTCGTAGAACACTTACTCAACATCCTACAAAAGCAAAGAGTATTTTAGCTATAAACAGAAGCTCATTAAAAAATATATAAACCTATAGAAAGCTGAAGCACAGCAAAGCTCTTCACTGTTGCTGCCACTTCCAAACTTCGGCAGAAAGTTATCAGCTATTTAAATGTATTTGTTTATATATGGGATTAGAACCAGAAATAGTTCTAGTCCCATAAAAAAAGGCAATTGGTTGCTTTAGATAAGAGACATAAAAATAATCAAAACACAGACAAAATGACCAATCACATTTAAGCAGCTTAATGCTATGTAAGTGGGGGCAGGGATGGGAAAGGTAAACAAAAATCACCCAGAAAGGAACCAAACAACACACACACGTGCACACATTCACTCTCTCTCATATAACCAGTATATGTGTATGTGTGCATGCACATGTATACAACAGTGGCACGTAAACACCCATCTGAAGACATAAGGATCTTTCTTGACATTAATCTTAAAAAACTAGAACAGCACGGCAGAGTACAGCTAGTTTCCCTTACAGAAAGTCCTGGAGACGGCTGCAGATTGGATCTTGAACATCTTCCAAAGGCCCATGTGTTGGAGGGCTGGCTTCCAGCTTGTGGCATTATTAGGAGCTGGAGGAACCTTTACTAGGTGGAGCCTCCTGGAAGAAGCCACTGTGGTAATGTTCTTGAAGGGATACTGGGGCCTGGACGGCTCCTCTCTCCCTTTGCTTCCCACCTTCTGTGGGGTAAACAGACCTCCTACCATGATGTACTGTGCCATGAAATGCCCAAAACAATAGGGCCAAGTGACCAGGGACTGAAACCTGTAAAACAAGAGCTAAAATAAAACTTTCTTCTAAGTTGATTTCTTTTTTTTTTTTTTTTTTTTTTGCATCTTGCTATATAAAGTAATTCAGGCTAGTTTTGAACTCACTGCGTAGCTCAGGCTGGCCTCAAACTCACACAATCCTCCTGCCTCTTCTGTTATCTCAGGTATTTTGTTACAGCAATGGAAAGTTGACTAACATGGGGACTTAGCTAAGTCTTTCCAACACTATTCTTTTTTTTTCCCCAACACTATTCTAAAGAAAAAAAACTAAGTCAAAAGGTCTATATTTGATTAGAGTGCTTGCCTTGCAAGCACAAGGGCCTGAGTTCGATCCCCGGCACCACAAAAAAAAAAAAAAAAAAAAGTCTATATTTTAAACTTTAAGCTGTTATTTGCTTTGGTTCAGTTTCAGAGGCTTCAGTCCTTGGTTCAGCTGACTTCAAGACAGAAACATCATGGAAAATGGCATGGCAGAGGAAAGCTGCCCACCACAGGGCGGCCAGGTAGCAAAGTGAGAGGGGAAAAGCCCAGAAGAATTACACCCTTTGAAGTCAATCCCCCAGTGCATGCCCCCAGTGACCTATTTCTTCCCACAAGGCCCTCCTTCCTAATAACCCGCTGAGTTTGAACATCAGTGGGATTGTGAGAGCATAAGGCTCCAAACCTCACCGTCCAAACACCTCTCCAGGCATCTCTTAATCTAATCGGGCTGCAATCAAGATTAACCCACACAAAATGATATATGATGAATTCTGATGGTCAGATATCTTACCATAGAGGAAGAGGAAGTGGCACTAGAGATAATGTTGCTTATAACCTCCTGTAACAGATGAGACCCACAGAAGCTAATTCAACTAGTATCACACTCTAGTGGTAGGACCAGGACTAACCTCCTTTTCAGTATCATCTGTACTCACCAAGTTATAAACTACTTGGGTACCTAACACTTAGGTTGACTTTCAAACAGTACAAAATGTCCTATTTAACATTATAAATGTTGTGTCTTAGTTACTTTACTCATTGCTGAGACAAAATACCTGGCACCCAAAGTTAAGGAAGGAAAGGTTTATTTGGCTCACCATTCATAGAGGTTTCAGTCTACAGTTGGCTGGCTCCAAGACAAGGTAGCACGGTAGAGGGCCATGGCAAAGCAGGGCAGGCAGAAGGCAGTAAGCAGCAAGCAAGCAACATAGGAACAAGCAACAAGCAGCAAGCAACCACAGCCCTCTGTCTCTTGTATTTTATCCAGGCTACTTGCCCTTCAGGCAGGTAACACTTGGACCCTTAATCCTAGCATCAAACAACAACTCAATCCCAGCATCACATCCTTGATCCCAGCATCACACACCCTAGATCCAGCCACCTCTGAAAAGCTCCACTTATGACTTCATGAGCCTTTGGGGGGACATCTAGACACAAGCCATAAGAGTTGGCTAATTAAATTACCAGGACCATACTCCACCACCAACACACACCCCCCAACACACACACACAGAATTTATTTTACAATATAACTGTAATACAGTATTTTAAAAAGTTCTAATTCCTAGAAAGAGAAATGCAGGTACTAATGTTTACGGAGCAACTTCTAGGTTCTAAACACTTAGGGTTCTTCATCTCATGGACTTTGAAAGCAGATCCATCATCATTTTGCAGGTGAAGATATTAAGCTAAGGAAGTTACTTGCCCAAGAATCATATGGATACCAAGGAACACAGTTCTGCCTGGTGCTAAATCCAGTCTTTCCTCTATATCACATTTTCTGTCTCACAGGAACCATAGGTACATAAAAAGAAGCATTCAGAGGAAGAAGTTAATTTCTCTTCATTTCCCCTGAAATTGTGTGAAAAGATTTTGTATTCTTTGGCATCTTCCCTACTCTTGATGAAACCTTTTTCCATAACATGAGCTCACTCACACTGTTCTTAGCTAGGGTGACCAGATGACCCTATTTGCTCTAGAGGGTCCTGGCTTATCCTGTTGATTGCTAATTATCAAAGAAAGCATCCCTTTCCCTCAGAAGTGTTCCAGTGTAGAGGACAAATTACATAGTCACCCCCCACCCAAGAAAAACCCTTCTCTACAAGTGCGCCATCCAGGCTTGTCTGACCCCAAAGAAATTCAGTCACCTTCTGCTATAGTTTGAATGTATCTCCAAAATTCATGTTTTAGAAACTGAATCCCCAACACAACGGCCTATTATAATAGGATCTAACTGCTGGAATTTCAGATGATATGACAATTTTAGATTAGGATAATATTCAAGCAGAAAAGAGACAGATCACTGTAGACAGATTGTGCCAGAGTTTGGTCATAAGACAACTCCTTAAACTATCCTCAACTTCCTGCTCTATCTTCCTCTAAACATACAGATTATCTAAAGGTTTCATCTGAAGGTTCCCCTGGAAGGTACATGTGGATTTCTAAAGGAACAGCAGATGGAGACTACCACTGTCCCTGGGTGACTGTAACAGGCAATGTTATCTCATCATACCAAGACTGTATCAAAATACCAACCTCAGTTTGTTCTAAAGGTTCAGTATCAAAGCTGACCTTTGGTGGTGATGTTTAAAATTTCAGGACTGCAAAGCAACTCAAGCAAGCTTCATTTTACAAAAATAGTAAACTATGGTCTATGGAAGAGAAAACACTGGCCTAATTCACAGAGCCAAGACTAGAGAACATGTTTCTTCATTCTTTCAAACAGAGTGGCTCAACTCAATACATTTTCATGCCTCCTACGATGAGATCTGCACTTTCTTGAAATAGGTGATATGTAAACATTTCAACCTGTCACATGACAGCACCTTCAACCAACATTTCAGGTCCAGCAACATCCTGGTCTTTGTACAACAGTGTTAACACTTCCAGTATCTTCCAATATTCTGGACTTGTTTTATAAAATTTAGGAGAAAAGAAAAAACAAAAGTGCTAATACTAGTACAATTAAGAGATGCATGAAAATAATTAGGCCTAGCAAAAATGGAAAAAATATTATCCCCATGGACTTAAACTCCTCAATTGTGTTGAACTGTAGGAGGAGGGGAGTACGAATATATGAAATGCCGGAAATAATTTATCAAACATTGCACTTAAAACACAAGTTTAATAATGGAGAAAAAATAAGAAATTTACTAATTAAATGTCACTTCAAATAGGCTGAGAAAATTAAATTTTAAGGCTTGAAACTTTATTATATATATAAATGTTTAATCTATATATTTAATGTTTTAAAGAACTTTTAAAGTAATAAAGGTATTTAAAAACCAAGCAGTTACATAACGAAAAATTCAAGAAAATTTTTAGCTCTACAGAAATTAAATCTCCTTAAAACATATATAATGTTCAACTTTCAAACATTAGTGCTTAAATACATTTCCAGGAATCCTATACAAATACCAGTGCTATACAAATATCCTACATTGATATTCTTATTCTATTGCTACTGCATGACTTTGGAGATTTCTCACCTAAATTAAAGTTGGATGTGCAACACCCCACGGCAGACTTTAATTTCATTTCTGTATCATTCTTCGTTGCTTAGGACCATTCATTACATTTTAAAATAATGAAAGTTCACTCCTGTACATTCATTCCTGAATTATAAACAATGAAAACACAGTATTTCAAAAGGAATTTTTTCTTGCAAAAAAATAAAAGGATTTTTTTTTCCTTAGGCTAACAGAAAAGTGTACAAACTTGACAGCCCCTGCTTTTCTGCCCTATAATGTAACTTAAAAATTCATTTGCACATGCTCCTGCTGCTCACTTTTTCCATGTTTCACAACGCAAATAATGTACTACTTAACTGCTACTGTCAACCATCTGAAATGGCACCTCCATTGCCTTCCCAGCTACCCTTGAAGAGCCCACTCACACATCTATCTTTAAAATGGCTGTGTTTACAGCCACCCATATGTCACCATTCATGCAGCAACTGCTACACCCTCTTGACTAGGCATTGGCAGACACATATGCTGGGAAGGACTAAGGACCACAGAAAAGGTGGCTGGGGCTCAGAATTTTTCTTTTTAAGATTGTCACTTTCAGAAATCTCTGGAAAAAGTATAAAAGGGGACTCAGGAGACAAACATACTCTTTATGCTAAAGCTTGGGAAGGGGGTGGGGTTCTAAGTTCCAAAGAGAGGGAGACTTAATGGCAAAGCTTTCTGCGTAGTATTCTACTGTGAGAACACCTCACTACACCAGGCTGCTGTGTGAATAAGACCTGCCTGCTGGGCTCCTCACTCTACTATGCTGCTCTGTGTAATGTTTCTAGCATAGGTATACCTCAGTCTACTCTGTGTGTTAGCTTGCCTTTTGACCTTAAAAAGGTTTTCAAATATTGTCTCGGGTTTGCTTAAACCACTTTAAGCAATATCCTGGAGAGAGGATGGATTAATAAATGGAGTGACTGACTAGCATCGGGAAAAGCAGGCATTCTTCTTGGTACAAGTAAGAGCTGAGGTAAGGGGGTATGCAAAAGGCGATGGGAATCACCTCTACTTCCAGGCCTTTTTGGTACCTCTGATTTGATTCTTTCGCTCCACCAAAACCATAAGCTAATTGTGGTGCAAAAGTGCAATTGTAGAAAGCAACCTGGAAAAGCAATTCGAGGAGACAGCAGAGGGACACAGCAGTTCTGCTGTTCTTTCCTTCTCTGTCACATCCTTCCTTGCTTCCCTTTCAGCCACTGGGGAAGTACAGACCACGGGTGCAGAACAAGGTATTAAGGTGGCTGGGTGGCAGGAAAGAAAAGGAAGCATAGAGATTCCATACTTGGGGATGCAGAAGCCGGGGGGGGGGGGCTTGGTGGAGCCCTGAAGTCAAGGACTGGGTCAGAGGTGAGACATTTCTTCTAAAAAGGCTGGGTTAACAATGAGATATAGCCATGTCTATATCTGAATGGTGATTCAGTCAAGGTCAGACTACATATACAATGGTGATCAAACCTGTCATAATGTCATACATAGTACAAGCGTGACTCACACATTTGTATTGACGCTGGTACAAACCAACCAGTCATATACTATTTTGTAAGATACATAAAACTTGACAACGATAATAACTTATGACTGGCTTATATATTTACTATACTTTTATCATTATTTTAGTGTTCAACTTATTTAAAAAAACTGTAATATCAAACAGTACATATATCATGTTACACTGGCAGCAGCCTCACACAGCCTGCATTCACCATTTTTGTTTCATTCATTCATTTGTTTATGTGCTAGAGATGGAACCTAGGGCCTCTACCCTGAGCTACATCCCCTTAAAAAAAAGTTTTTAAAACGTTTAGTTTAAGATAAGGTCTGACTAAGTCACTCTGTTGCTCAGGCTGGCTCTGAGCTGCAAGACCTCGCCTCACCCTCCAGCAGGCTGGGATCGCAGGTGTGCTCTGTCACAGACTAGCCAGCTTGTGTTTCTTGATTTATCAAAAACTCACTTCAAGTCACTGGCCTAAACCATAGAGGTTTGTGTAAGTGCTCTCTACGATGTTCTCACAATGACAAAGTCACCCAGCAGTATGTTTCTCAGACTATGTCCCTCATTAAAGTATGCTGTAAATCGGGAAAATGAGCAAAGTAATCCCCAAGGCTGTCCAAGAATGGACATTCACAATGCCATTTACTACACTACACTGCACTCACATCTCCATCTTGGGCCGCTCTAGAGCCAAACACTATATCCATTTCAATTACTTGGTTTCTCACCACCCAAAACAGAAATTGTACACTCCTTTGTGAGAAAGACTAATCATTTTATAATAATGATAGTAAAAATAACATCCATTTACACAGACTTTAAAATTACCAAAAATACTTGTGTATCAATTCTTGCATTTATCCACAAGACAACCTATTACTAGGCTAAACAAGTGCCACACCTAAATTTACAGACTGTAGAGAAACAGCGCAAAAAAGAGGTGAAGCATTGACACAATGTAGAGAGTGACCTGCGCTCAGTTATTCATTTGTTCATTCAGTAAAGCTTTTTTGAGGTGCGAAACATGTGCCAGACACTATGAAGGGATCTGATAAGTCAAAGATGGACCTAACTCAGGCCCCTCACCCCATCGCCAAGCAGTGAACTCAGGCCCCTCAGGGCTCCGCCCTATGCGCAAGATGAGGCCCAGCTGACGGCTCTGTGGAGAGTCAGAAGCTGGACTCCTGACCTCTCAGGCTGCTCTCTTACCAAGCTAAGGAAGCTCTGCTTCCCAGGCCCACTATCGTTGTAAAACAGCTTTGTGTGTCCTCTTTTTGCCCACCAGAGAACAAACAAAAACACCTGCAGACAGCAAAGGCAGTGAGAAGAGAATAGTGAGAAAACTTTGCTCTACAGAAAGCAGCCTGAGGACTCAGCAACAATCTTTGCTGCTGAAAGACAGGG
Source organism: Hystrix cristata (assembly GCA_004026905.1). NCBI lineage: Eukaryota > Metazoa > Chordata > Mammalia > Rodentia > Hystricidae > Hystrix > Hystrix cristata. The sequence continues at coordinate 93,613 of PVJO010004097.1, forward strand.
TGGCAGCCTTTGGGATCCCACGGACGGAAGTGGCTTCCCAGCTCCGTCGCATGCTAGCCAGGAGAACTTGGACATGCTCTGTGGTCCTCTGGCCATCCTTCCTCTATCCACAAATGAGACCAGCAATACATAACACCTTCCTATAGGTCAATGTGAGTAGATATGGAAAGCCACCCAAATTGTATCATTAAGCAAGAAACCTCGAAATGCAGAACAGCATGATGATATGATCCCATTTCTATTAAAAAATTTTTTTTCTGGATAAAAATACAAACAGCATTCTCTCAGTGGTCACCCTTGAGATTAGAAACAGAGAAACTGGAAGTCTTGACTTTCTCCTTTACACCATTTTCTACTATTGAATTTCTTACCATGAGTTTGTATTACTTTTAAATATAATAAAGAAAAATATTGTAGTCATTTTGGAAATAATGAAACATGATCCTTCAAGAGTGGCACACATAATCTGTGCATTTTCTATATGTATATTATACATGAACAGGAAGGGTATTTTTACTGAGACAGATGCATTCTGACATAAAAGATTTCATATGCTACATCTCCAGCTCTTTTTATTTATTTTTACTCTAAGACAGAGTCTCATTAAATTGCCCAGGCTGGCCTCAAACTTGTAATTCTGTTTCAGCTTCTCAGCAGCTAGGATTATACACATGTGCCACCATGGCCAGCTAGGATTTCTCTTGTTAAATGACCAGTTAGAGCACTCCATAAACTCTCTCTTCTCCATTCCTGCCTTCCACCCCATTCCAGACTCCAGAGCCTAGGGGCTGGGGACGTAGCTCAGTGGTAGAACCTAGCATAGTGTGAGGCCTGAATTTGCTCCTCGGTCCCACAGCCTCACATCGAGCCTGATTTAGGAATAATTTAAAGGTTAGGGATGCAGGAAACACAAGAGCTGGAACAGAAGTCAAGGATGAAATGATGAATAAAACACAAGGTCAAGAATATCTGCAACAACTATTCAGAAAAAAGTAAATACAAATCTTTTCTATTTCAATTCAGCCATTGTGAAACACTCAAACAGCTCAGCTCCCTCATTCAACCTCCACAGTAGTTGTACTTAGGTCCAGAATGAGTTAATACTGACCCTCTACCCCATCTACAGAAAGACATCAATTCCTCGGACAGTCAGTGCACTGAACCTTCCACACACAAGGGTGTCCATCGTGACCAGTGCAATCTACACTCAGGCCATTCTGGCTGTACACTTAGTCCAGGAACTAATTCTCTATCTTATCACCCCATTTGTGTTTCACAGTATAGTGCCTTATTTGCAGTTTCTTGTGCATTTTACCTCCCCAGAATGTCCCCAGAGTTCTGTTTTGTTTTTTTTTTAACAGAAACAGCCACGAATGCCACATCTGTCCCAGCACAGTAAAGATCATAGCACAGGGCTGAGCTTGAAAGATCTCCAGTGACCCTTGTCCACCACCTGGATGTCAAAGACGGCCCAAGGTGCAAGTCATTGCTGGCCATAGCTTTCCACGCTCTATCTGGAACAACTCAGTTATCCTGCTTATTCCCCAGCACTTCCTCAATTCTCTCTCTGTTACCTTTCCTTTGAGTAATGCCAGACACCCGTAAGTCCTGTTAAGCACCTCTCCAGACTTCAGTTACAGAAGAGTCCGACTTGTTACGGTTAAGAAAGTAGTAGGAGCTCTCCCCTCCTGTGTATTTGGAATACTGTCACATAAACCTCAATTTTCTTATAACATCCCTGTCTATTTTATGAAATTACACCAGGCAATTTGAGCTGAGGTTAAGCCTAAACAACTCGAAGGCATCCTACCTGAGAAGTAGGGACACAGTGAGCTGGACCTCTAGGGTCTCGGGGGAAAGCTGGGCCTGAAGGGACTGGCAGTAGACCAAAAGGTCGCCACGAGTCCTGGCACAGTCGCTGCCATAACCAAGCACCACAGACTGGACGGTGTCAACAACAGGAATCTATTTTCTCAGTTCTAAGAGCCAGGAAAGTCCAAGATCAAGGTGTTGGCAAGTTTTGTTTCTCTGACACTTCCCTCACTGGTTTGAGCAGAGCCATCTTCTCCTCGTGTCTTTACGTGGTCTTCTCTATGTCTCCCTGTGTCCAGCCCTCACTTTATCTTAACCAACTCTTTAAATACCCTATCTCCAATCAGAGCCATGTTCTGGCATACCAGGGGTTAATACTTCCCCCCTAAATTTTGAAAGACACAAATCAGCCCATAACAGTCAGCAATAGGAAAAGGGAGAGTAAGCAGGGAGGCATGACTGTGGCTATGAGGAAATAAAAACACACTTGACATTGGCAAGGAAAAGAGGGTTTCGTCTGTATTCCCCTTTCCCACCTTTCCTGTGTCAATCATTTGACCCCAAGATCCAATCCCATGCCTGTTCTGAAGCCAAAAACTGACCATGTCAGTCCCAATGAGCCCCATCTTTCCAATCCAAGTGCAGAGCATGTACTTTCTGACCCTAAACCCCAAATGGCTTTTGTTGGTAGTTCTAACACCTTGTATGTTTTCCAGCCATTAGCCTCATCTTATGTCACCATCCCTGTGACTCTTCACATTTATCCTGTCACTTCTTCCTAGGAGCCAAATCCCCTCCTGTTGTAAGTCTGGGTCTTTGGAATACTCTTCCCTTCCGCCCCCTATTCATCTAGTAAATATCACTCCACCTTTAGGATCTCAGTCCAAACACCTATCCTCAAGGAAGATTTTTAAGGACTGTCCCCCAACACAGGCACATTAAACGGCTCCTTCTCCTATCCTCTCCCCTACTCTGTCACAGAACTGGTCATATTTAATCACATACTTGCACTGCTATTACACTGGTAATGTCTCTCCCATGAAGCTGACCACACACTCAAAAAGTACTAAGCAAAATTTGTGTCTGGTCTGTCCATTATTACCTCCCCAACAGCTAGTGTGGAATCATGTGCCTAGCAAATGCTTGATAAATACTTCTTTTTTTTTTTTTTTTTTTTTTTTTTTTGGTGCTGGGGATCAGACTCAGGGCCTTGCGTTTGCTCTGCAAGTGGTCTACACTTGAGCTAAATCCCCAGCGATAAATACTTCTTAAAGGAAAGAATGAACTGTAAGTTGGTGGTCAGATGATCTAGTTTTTGCTGAATAAATTCACTTTGAGGTGGAGGCAGTAACAGTATCTAGATGGATAGATATATGTATAGATGTCAGTAGATCTTAAGGCAATGAAACTACACATAGAAAGCAAAACTAGTCTATTAGATCACAATTCTAAAAGACTAACTAAACATGTTTTCCATCTCATTAGCACATATATTCATGTATATAGTATATATAAAATATATATATTTTAGACAGATATAATCTTCTGCAAATACATTTTCTTAATCCAAAGATTATCTGCAGTCTCCCTTTGCCTGTGGCTCCGTCTATTGTCAGCCAGAAACCAAGAGGAATTCTTCATTTGAGGTAAAGAACTGGCAGATACCATGGTGATGCCAACCCAGCACTTACTCTTTCCTTTCTCCTTCATATTAGGCAGGAAACACTAAAATTCTGGGAACGAGATGTGTGTCACACATTGGAAATGTTCGAATCTGCTGATAACATTCAATCTCCCTCAGCTAAATGCATGAGGAAGCCACATGGTCACAACCTAACGTACGACAGAACATAACCAGTACACTGAAGCAACATTCCACATGTTATCACTTTCAGCTTTGCACAACACGTGGAAACAGGCTCACTGCACCACTCACTTGTGTCAGGACATCTAGGGAGGAGGACGCACGTTTGGGATTTATTACAGTCACCTCAGGGAAGCGTCCAAAGGAGTGCATTACACTCCCTGTGCGGCCATATGTTACAGATTTCTCATTTTTAAAAGGAGTATGTTCTAGAGATGTATTTATCTTTCAGGTGTTTGCACTATTTGTGTAGCCTTGGTTACTCTGAATACATGAAAGCAAAAGGTACAATGCTAATGAGAAACTAGAAAAAAAAAAGTTGTTCTTTTCCTTAGTAATTGCTTCATTTACTTCAACTTAGGCTACTGAGTTGTTCTACTTGTTTGATGTTTTCGTCCCCACCCTCACCATCTGCAAAGTAACAGCCATATCTCCTGTTCGATCCACCTCAACTATTTTATCCAAGTTATTAAGGCTGAAGTTCCGTTGAGCCTCTTGGCAAGTAATTTTTCTCATGCCAAATAAGAAATAGGAAGCAAATGAGGAAAAGCGGGTAAACTAGAAAAATAATACTAAGAGAATCAAAATCTAAATAACGTGCCAAAGAAAAGTGAAGTTCAATTTTAGGAGCTCGACAGTTCAGGTAAGAAATGCAACGTCACATAGTCAGTTTCTACGTCAAAAAGAAAATAAACCAGCCATGGTGGCACACGCCTGTAACCCCAGCACTCTGGGAGTCTCAGGCAGGAAGATCACCAAGTTCAAGCACAGCCTGGGCAATGTGGCAACACAGAGAGACCTTGTCTCAAAGTAAAAAAGAAACAGGGCTGGAGATGTAGCTCACTCAGTGTGAAGGCTCTGGGTTTAATCTCCAGGAAAGAAGAAAGGGAGGGAGGGAGAGAGGAAGGGAGGGGACAGACTTTAAAACTCAAATTGAATGCTTGAGCCTCTCCTTCAATTTCTTTTTATCAGTAATCAAACATTCAATACATTCCTCACAACAGGTAAGGCACTACATCAACCACTAAGACATTCCTATTCATAGCCAGAAGCGATGCTTTCCCTAGTCTAAGTAACAGGGAAACAAAACCTCTCCAAAGATATAAATCTACCCCTTCATTAAGGTGCAGACCTGGGTCCAGTGTCCCAGAAATTATCAACCTGATTACTGGTTCTGGGGTTAAAATATTCATGAGTCCATATATACCAATCAAGGGACCAGCAAATGCTATAAAAGAAACCTAAGAAAGTCATAAGCAGATCAATTTTACCACAGGTGAGCTTCAAATAAGGAAAGAAAGCCTCTCTAATCCAAAATTCTATCTTTAAAAAAATTAAATAGGGATCGACAGAAACCAGAGAGCCTAGTGATTAAACTGTTTTCTAGTAATCCTGTTTCCTGGCTACTAGAATGCTTTATATACTTTACGTCTAGTGATATAAATACATTATATCATTTGTAAAAAATGTGCTTGAAAAGGACTTAGGGGAACTACTACTCTATTACAGCTGTCTGATACCCACATCTGTGAATTCACACTATCTAATATACCATCCCAAGACATAATTCTATATTAAGTGAAAGAAGTCAGTTGACTTTTGACTATGAAAATTTGAAAAAAAAAAATTCTCATAAAGCTTCATGGTTTGGCCAATTACTAAAACTGCTGCTTCCAACAAAAAGGAAATTGTTTTCATTATCTGATGTCCATAACTACTTTCTATTTTTAGGGGAAAAAAAAAAAAAACCTCATCTTATCAGGGAGCCATCATCTGCAAAATAATTTATATTTATTTGGAATACCCTACCTTCTAGAAATACATGTTGTAACTGTGCAAATATTTAACTTCACCTAAAATTATTTCAGCCCAATCCCCGAGAAAAATCATTTTGAAGGAAATATTTCATTTCATTCCCTGTAAAGCACAACATAAAGCCAGATGTTTTAGCATAGTCCTAAGTGACATTCTGTTGCTACAGCAACGAAACACTGCTACCTGTGGCCATGATTTGTTAAGAATTCCTCCAACCAGAAAATTCTGTGCTGTGCATTCATAAAACCAATAGAATAACTCTAAGCAACATGAAAATTAAGGCTTAATTTTCTATGTATGATTTACCCACACACATATTTACAACATATATGCATATGTATCCATGCACGCATAATTATGACTCTGCAAACTCCATCAAAAAGAGTAAAACCATAACAAATTTTCATTTTAAAATGGGAAAAACTGCTATTTTATGTCTCACTGAATAACTCCTTTCTGTTTACCAAAATGTCTCTAAAGACAACAGAGACTATCTGAAGGGAATTTAGAAATCAAGATATACATTAAAAATAACTATTATTTATATCCAATTTTATTCCAAGATGGAAAACCAAAAAGGACGTGAGTTATAATCTCCTATCTGTCCCAGTAGGCGTGGCTTCTCAGGCAATGAGCCAATTTAGAAAATATAAACCTGAAGAACAGAGATAAAAATAGGGCCCCCACCACCTTCATTCACCAAACCGCCTGTGCAGGCTACTCACCCTCACCGGGGGGCTCCAGGCCTGCACCCGAGGCTGCTGTCCACCCTGGGAGCTCTGCAGATCTTTTGCACTACAATTAGCCACAGTGCTGCCCTGAGCCCTTAACACATTTGTGCAGCTGGTCCCACTGCCCCCGCCAGGGCCAGGTTTCCAAGGCCTCTGCTTGATGCCATCCAGAAGTCTGACCAGCAGGATGTTACTGGGAAGCTCCTCGACACCTGAGCCAACAAGAGTCCTGCACTCCGGGCATCTGAGTTCATTCCGGGAACCTACAATCCCCAGCAAGCATCGTTTGCAAAATGTATGCTGGCAAGGCAAGACCTTCGCAGAGGCATCGAGGCGTTCCAGACACACAGGACACTCCAAAAGATCCAACAAGGCAGATTCATCCATCTTGGTCTACTTGACTGAGAAAAGGGCTTCAGAAATGGTCATAGTTGTGCGCAGCCCTTAAAATGATTCAAGTAACATCCATCTCAGACTCTGTTCTGGAGACGAGGGGAGAGAGGAGGAAAAGAGAGAAATTAGTGTTAGTTATCTGGGGGGAAAGTTCACAGAGGAGCAAGGAACCAAAAAGTACACAAAAGTGCTTCCTCTGCATAGTGTAGCTTTGCTTTGGAATGTGGTTTCTAAACTCCAAAGTCAACAATTAGAAAACAAAACAGGCTTTTGAAACAACTCGTAATTAATCCCTGAAGATATCCAGAAGCTCAGTGCACAGAAGTAGCTATCAAGCACTACACAAGATTCCTGCAATAAACAGGATTTACGAAATGCATTTTAAAAAACTGTAATTTCTTCAGCTCTGAAAGTGCTAATAGTTGCCTTTAAAAAGCAAAATCCTCAACTCATGGAAGCTGAACAGAAGCAATTGAAAGTTTCCTCCACCTGAAATTACTTTCAAATCCAACGAAGTTCCCAATTTTTAAACCACTTCAGAGTTTAGGAAATCATGCTTTGGGTGATCCTTTTGGTAAATGATCCAATATTAAATACATATGTTTTCTCTTCTGTCTTAAAAATAGAACTGTTTAATCTTGCCCAACCAAAAAGGTAGACAATTCTGAAGACTACAACTAAGGTCTTCTTGAAAAGGGCTAAAACATGTTAGTACTATTTCACAGCAGCGGTTGACAAACGCTGAAATGGATTTCTGAACGGCCTGCCCTGATCTCATTCAGAAAATCGTGCAAAATGATCACCAAAAGAATTCGACAATGGAATGCTGGGCTGAAAACTGTGAGCATCATATGAAAATGAAGCCATTCAAGAAAAAGCATTTAAACCAGTTACTGCAACGCTTCCCACCCACCCATCATCACCATCAAAATAAATGGAAATGTGAATGCCTAGGAGAAGAGGGGTGAGAAGACTGGGGTGGCAGCATTAACAGCTGTTCTTGACTAAAATCGGGTCGGGGCTCCAGGGCTGCGCCCCTCTCGCACGCAGCCCAGCTCAGGTACTCCCGGCCCCGCAGGGGGCGCGGCGGCCGCTCGCCGCAGACACACCCTGGAGCCAGGTGTCGCGGTCGCGAGCAGAGCAGGGTCCAGAGCTGGGGCCGGAGGAGTCCCGGAACGGGGATCTCACCCAGGAGCCTCATCACCGCCTCCCTTAAGGTCAGGCCGAGGACAAAAATTCCCCACACGACTGCGGGAAGTTTTCAAGGACTTAAAAATAAACGTGCAGCCTTAAGTTACGAAACTCAGCCCCACAGAGTGCCACGGGAAACCGCACTATCACCCCGCGTCCCCGGAGACCGAGCCATCCCGGAGGACGGCGGAGGCTGCGCCCGGGAGACAACGACGCGGAGTCCGAGCAGGAAGCCCCGGAGAGGCCGCGGGCGCCGTCCCGCAGGTCCGGCCGGCCGGACCAGGGGCCCGAGGGCGAGGGACGGACACTGGCCGACGCGGGGCCGGGGGCAGGCGGCGACCACCGCCTCCGCCGCGACGAGGGTCCGCCGACCCGCGTCCCCGCCGCGCGCCCTACCTCGCGCCTCGGCTCTTCCTCTTTGTTCGCGGCCGCCGCAGATGCGGCCCCGCCGCGCCCGCCGCTCGCCGTGGCCCTGACGCCGCGGTGGCACCGGGAGACTCCGCTCCGCCGCCCCTCGCGCGCGCACACACGGCACGCCGCCGCCTCCCACTTTCCCACCGCGGAGGGCGGAGGAAGAGGAGGGGACGGAGGCCGGGCCGCAGCCGGCGCCCCGGGCGCGAGGGGGCGGCCCGCGCCACAGCGCCTCCCCCAGGAGCGGGCGCCACCTCCGGGCGGCGCCGTCCCGTGGCACGGGGCCACCTGCGCGCGCGGCCCCCGGCCCGGCGACGGCGGCTGAGGGGACGCGGGGAGGGCGCGAGTCCGGGGGGCGCGGCCCGGGGGCGGGCGGCGAGGAGCGCGGCCCGGGCGGACGTCTCCCCGAGGAAAGCGCGACGGGAAAATGGAGCTCCCGGAGGGATGGCGGTGGGCGTGGCGGCCGAGTGCGGGGAAGGAGCCAGGGGCGCGGGCCGGCCGCGTCCTCCTCCGCGGGGCGATGCCCGGCGGCCCGAGACGACCCGTCCGGGCGGGGCCGGGTCGGAGGAGGGCGGGAGCGGCCCGGGCGGGAAGCGGTCTCCCGCGTGGCAGCGCCAGACGCACCCCCGGGCCTTGCGCCGCAGAGTCGGAGCGAAGTGTTGTCTGTGGCGCCGAGAGGGGCGCGTGGGATCGGTGGGGGACAGTCCCCGGGCAGCGGTCGGCCAACCCGACCTCGGGGACCAGACCCGAGCGAGTTTGGACCCCAAATTTCAAGGGAAAGGAGGAGGACTAGGAAATGAGCGGTGTGGGCTCGAACCCCAGCCCCGGGAGGCGCCTCGTACCTGCCCTCGCTGAGGAGTCGTCCGAGGCTGACCTCAGGTAGGCTGGCGCCGCGGAGCTATCTGGAAGGCACCTCTTTCATCTGCGCCTGGGAGGCAGCCATCGCGACACTGGGAAGCTGTGTTTTGGTCGCCCCGGGCGCACACCTGTGAACTCTGAAGCGTGCTCTTGAAAAACACGGTGCCCATAGGTTTGGACGTTTGATTTTCAGACCCTGAATTCAGAGGGAAAGCAAGTTAAATTTTTGTCATTGATCTCAAAGTCGGCATTGTTTTATTTGCACCTGCCATCATTTTACAAAAGTTATAGCAAATACTGTTCTTCAAAAGTGAGCAGAAACTACGCAGAAATAAGCAATAAAGTATTATAGAGATTATGAGAGATATTCCTGCCAGGCCACCAAGCAGACTGGCAGTTGTTAAGGGGAGTCTCAGACTGTCCTCTCATCCGCAGCCAGGGCGACGGCTAAACCATTCGAGACGAATGAGGGTCATTTGGGAAAGAAGAAAAAGTGTAACAAGTAACGGTTATCCTCAATGTACACCAGGCGCTGTGCTAAACACTTCCATGCTTGCATTCCGTTCTCACAGCAGCCTCATTTATGTCATCCTTCCTTAATTCTGTTCGAAGTAGATTAACGTACTGAGTGTCAGACTATGTGAACACCAAAAATAATTGCCACTAATCCATTAGAAGAGGGAAAGGAAATGGATGGGACAGCGGATTTTTAATATGATTATGCAAACTGGGCATTTTGAAAGTGATTGTTTTAACACGTACAGCTCCGAATCCAGAACTGTGCAGTTGAAGGTGAGGCTAACTGGAAAAGTGCCTCTGTCAGCAAACAGATAAGGGTTGTCATATCCGGTTCACAGTTCGCAACTTCCGTCTGCTGGTCTCGCAATTAGTGTTGAACCAAGACTCGACTCCAGCTCTCCTAGTGCAGGGTCCAGTTTTCTTTCCAGAGTTTCAAGGCCCTCTCTTTTACCTACCATCATCGCATCCCCTACTCCAGGCAGAACAGTCTCTCTCCCCAAGAGAAAGAAGAAACTGTTAGCTGTGTAACCACTCTGGAAAGCAATTTGTTTTGCACCACCCCCCGCCCAGTACTGGAGCTCAAACCCAGGGCCCTGTACCACTGAGCCACATCTCCAGCTGTCCCCTCCCCTTAAGACAGGATCTTGCTAAATCACCTATCAAGAATTTAAATTTGCAATCTACCTGCTTCGGCCTTCCTCAGTGCTGGGATTACAAGGTTCACCACCATGCCCAGCTTGTTGTTTTGTTCTTATTTCTAGTTTTGTTGTTGTTTGCTTGTTTGTTTTTAGAGAGAACAGCACGCAAGGTCATTGATAGACTTGTGGAGCCCTTGAAACAGTAGGCAAGAAAATTAGTAGCTACATCCATTTTCAAACAATTGTTGGGGCTGGGGATTTAGCTCAAGAGGTAGAGCGCTTGCCTAGGACAGCAAGGCCCTATGTGTGATTCCCAGCACCACCACCCCAAAAATCAAAGAACTGAAATCAGTATGTCCCAAGACTGCAGTGATTAAAGAAGACAGCACACAAATCCCATGAATATTATGAGGGGATGTGGCTGCATTTCTTTCAACGGCTCTGGTGGGTATTCACTATATTTTTTAGAACACAACTCTTTTATTAGCTCTAGTTGCTCTAGCTGTAAAATAAAGTCTTAGGCAAGTTACTTTAACCTCGTGAGCCATTTTCACTCTGTCAAACTGACAAAAAAATTCTTTCGTAGAATGTTGGGCAATTAGATGAGACAATATACCGATTCTTTGTAATCTGCACATCTCTGTTAGTGTAAGATGATGATGATGATGATGATGATGATGATTATCAGTCAAGAATCATCCAGGCAGAAAAAAAAAATCACTCAGCAGAGTTATACTTGTTATTCTTTTCTTCCAGAGTCTTGAACTAGTAGTAATTGCGAAATCCTGTCCAGAGCATACCTCAGGGTAAGGGACGCTGGGGAAAGAGGAGCGTATGCATCTTCTCATTTCTGGGAACTGCATGTGAAGGAAAGGACATGGGCGAGTTATGCTTATGACCCCCTGTGACTTTGGGCAGACACATGAAAAATACAAACTCTGTGGCATAATAATGATAGCTTGGATGTGTACAGTTCTGATCCTCCCAAGACTTCAAAGTGCTTTCATACAAGTACTCATATATATTATCTCATTTATCATCTCAGCATCTCTCTGGAACAGTAAAGACAGATATAATTATCCCCAACTTGCAGATGGGAAAAAACAAGGAATAAGGGAATGTATTGCTCCTAGTGGTATCGCAGGTCGAGCTTTTAAAATCTCAGCACCAAGCCTCGTTTGATACACTTTGGCACTCTGGTTACACATGCATATACATACATGAGTCTAATTATCATTTTCCTTCAAAATGTGTTCCTCCTCCCATTTCCCATGGTATTAGTAATTGACAGCACTCATTATCCAGTTCGAACTGGAAACCTTAGGGGGCACCATTCATGTCTCCCTTTCCCTCTCTCCCCCTCTCCATCAAGTCTACTAGCGTCTCCCAAAATATATTTCGATTTCTATCTCCTTCCGTTTACCTCCTGCTGTGGTTTGGATGTGACTTGTCTCTGCACGACTCATGTAGAAATCCAGTGCCAGTGTAACAGCGTTGAGAAGTGGTGGGACCCCTGAGAGATGTCTGGGTCGTGAGAGTTCTGCCCTCATAAAGGGACTAATGCCTCCCCAGGGGTACTCAGTTAATAATTCTTGAAAAAATGAGTTTTCCCTCTTGCAAGGTTAGATTAGTTTCTGTGAGAGCAGATGGTTATCAAGTGAGGCCACCCCTCATGGTTTGTGTCTCCTTTTTGTGCCTTCTCATCTTCCGCATTTCTGCCATTTTATAATGCAGCACAGGACACTTACTGGAAGCCAAGTAGATACCAGTGCCATGCTCTTTGCCTTTCACCACCCAGAACCATAAGCCCAAATAACCTCTCATTATAAATCACTCAGCCTCTTGTGTTCTGTTATAGCAACAGAAACTGACCAAGACACTTCCACGGCACCTTTATTGAAGCCACCATCACCCTTGGCCTCTGGTTGTCCTCACCAGCCTCTCTGCCCCTACTCCTGTCCCTGTAATCTCACCCTGAATGTGATGCCATTCAGAGCAAGCTGCAAAAAATGGAGAACATATGAGGTGGCTCCCTTGCTCATTCATTTCTTCTCATCACCCCGAATAAAAACTGAACACCCACCATGTTTACAAACCCTGTTGCCTGGATTGTGTACCATTATGTTCTACAGAACCTCATTTATCTCCCTTTACAGCATTTGTCCTCAAGAGTACTGCATGAGTCTCTCCACGCCTCCTGATCCTTGTTTCAGGTCTGAGTGTCTCCTACTGAGACAGTAACTACTCACCACCAGTCTCTCCAGGGTACCACGTACTCGCCAGGTGGCCCCTGGCATGGTTCTAATGTTCTGTGCCTGAATTCTCTGTAAAATGGGAAATATTCCCTGTAAAATGGGAATAATAATACTTATCTCAGGGTTTCATGGCAATCTTACATAAATTAATAAAAATGTTTAATCATGAAAGAAAAATAAAATACTTAAGACTATGTGCAACACACAGTCGGTGCTTAACAAATGATAGTATTTTTATTAGAACCTAGATTCAATCTGCCTGCTACCTGTTACCTGCAGTTACTGTGCAGATTTCTTTAATTTTCCCAGTCTCACTTTCTTATCTGTACCAATGGATATAATATTATCTACCTGGAAAGCTTGTTGAAAGACCTAGCACAGCACCTTGCCAGCACGTACTAGAGACTCAACATGTTTGCTTCCTTCTTGTCTATATATCTGCATCTATTTGCAGATAGATGGCTTGGATCATGTCTGAGGTTCTTTCCAGTGTTGGGAGTTTATTTCCGTCCAGATTGCATAGAGTGCAACTAAGGGCAATGGAATCCCCCTTGTAGAAAGCCAAGTGGTCATGAGGTACCTATTTGTCAGGAAACAGGGCTGTTAAGAGTTAGTCGGGCAAGCTCAGCAAGGCTATTTTGGTCTGCAGTAGTGGGAAGGTGGTGCCGACTCCACTGTCTGGCAAAAAAATCTGAGCAGATGGAGTATTTATAGGCACTTCCCGAAGATTTTGCTTCAATCAGAAAGGATGCTAGGGAGAAAGTTAGACTGATGAGTAGGAGGCAAATGAACTGCATCTTCTGCCAGCCTTCTTGAAACAGATCTGAACATTTCAGGAGCTGTGCTTGATAGCAGAGTAACTGGGGAGAGCTGGAGTGCTCTAGTCTGACTAATTCTAACCCAGCTTTCAGGAAGTCTTCCACCAAATTTATTTGCAGGCCTGGGATGCAGCTCAGTGGTACAGCACTTGCCAAGTGGAGCGAGGACCTGGGTTTAATCCCCAGCACCAGGGGAAAAAAAAAAAAAAAGCTGGAATCACCCACAAATGCAAATGCTTTAGCTTCTTCCCCGGAGATTCTGATTTGTAGGTCCAGCCTGGGTTTGAAAACCAGGTGATTCTAATGTACGGGATGCTATGACTGCAGTTTGAGAAACACTAACCTGAAGCCACTCTGAGGCATATTGCAAGGGGAGTAACCCACGTGCTGAGCAGGGAAGGAAATAAGGAGCACTGTAAAGCCAGAGGTGACAGTGTACACCTGTAATCCCAGTACTTGGAAGGCTGAGGCAGGAGGGTCACCGTGAGTTCAAGGCCAGCCTTGGCTACATAATGAGTTCAAGGCCAGCCTGAACTACATTGTGAGATCCTGTCTCAAAAAACAAACACAAAAACCGCAAGAGGCACTCTAAAGCTTTGACTTTGTTCGGAAGGAGACAGACTCTTGGAGCCAGAACTGGTTTGCTGAGGACAAGAATGGCAATTGAGTGTCACCACCTGCATTCATGCCAGTCTGCTTCCTCTTCCCCCACCCAGCCCACCATGCCGTGCTCAGCCTCAGCCCTTAATAAACAAGGCTGGACAAAGTTGAAAGGAAATCGATTTCAAAGGAAGCCAGAATACTAACATACACGACTGGCCCCAAACTCACCCCAGGGCCCCAAAAGTGGTCAGGAGTCACCCACTTCAAACCTCAGAAGGTCCTTTTGCTTCATACTGTTAAATTAAAAAAAAAAAAGGTCTGAAAACTGGATACCTCTATTTCTGACACAAGTTCACTCAAAGATAAATTTAACCTACATGAGAAAAAAAATAGGATTTCTTCCTTTCTATTAAAAATACTTTACCATCAAGTTCCATTATTATTTTAAAAGTTTGAACTTTGAAGTGGTCTTTTTTGCTCCCAAGCAAACTTTACCCAATCCCAGCTGTTAGCAAGAAATTAATGACTATCTGTCACTTTATCTAACCACCATTAAGAAACGAAATTTCAGCATCTTTCCAAGTAACCCATCTTTATATATTAAAGATGATTCATCAATTTTGAGACTCCTTTCTTTCTGATCAAATTTAAAGATGAAAGTAGACCTGTTTTTAATGCAGTTAAATAGGCCAGTTTAAAACAGGCACAGAAGCTAGGTGATGTGGTATACACCTGTAATCCCAGCGACTTGGGGGGGATTCTGAGTGAAATCAAGACCACCCGCAGCAATTTAACAAGACCTTGTCTCAAAATAAAATGTAAGAAGGACCGGGGACATAGTTCAGTGATAGAGCAGCCTGGGCTCCAGAACCAGTATCGGAAGCCCCCCACCCAGCCCACATTAGCAAAACATGTATGAATTCACCACAGACTCAAAAATATGACCCAGCTTCTTTTTTAAATAATAGTATTAGGCAAAGATGTGGGCCTTTATCAGCTTACTTTCCCTAATTTACCTGTACACTCAAATAGAATCCTGTATTCTGTGATATTGTGAGTTGAAATGATCCTATCATAACATTTTCTTTTGTCTATGACTAATTCTTCACCTTATCTTTTTTCTTGTTCCTAAATAAAATGTGTGTTTATTTTATGTTCAAAAAAGCATAACAATCTGCACAGCAGGTACTGAACACACCACACTTTAACCTTGTTTTTCTGAGCACTTGCCTGAGTTCATTGTTTTTTTTTTTCCTCCTTTCACTGAAATTACCTTTCATACTATTTTTCTATCCAAAACTTGTCTCACAAAAATTTGCACCCAATACTCATAATATTCCTTAGAATTTTGTCCTTATACCTTGGTGGATGCTTTCTTTTTCATTTTCTAAAATTTCACAAGAATCAGGGAAGCATATTAAACTTAAAAGGGCAATTTGAAAATCATGTTTTTAAAGTAATAAACACAATTTTAAACTGAATTTGCATCACTTTTGAGGGGTGGGGGTACTGAGGATCAAACTCAGAGCCTTCCGCTTGCTAGGTTCTACCACTGAGCTAAATCCCCAACCCCTCCATCATCTTCTTATGCCATATAAATTAATCTGATGAAATACCTAATACATTTATTATAAAGCATTACCTATGTAAACTATGTAATATGTAATAAAAGTACTGAGTAACTCATCAAAAATGTAGTAATGGTTAATGATACTGAATTAAACCTAAGTATAGCAATATAGAAAATAATGACTCAAGCCCCAGCACCCCCCAAAAAATACGTTTTTCATAGTCTTACTCAGTATAATCTCTTTCCACTGTAATTCAAATTAGTAGCTATAGAGTTCTATTTTAAAAATAGGAACCCAAGATGCTATCAGTCCAGTTGAAATTCTTTCTCTTTGACAAGATTGTGGAAGACTAAAGATTAAGATAATTTCCTTGTTTTCCATGATGCTTTTATGTAAAAATGATGATTTGCATAATTTCTTTTCAGTCTCAATTGAATTTCTGGAGCTATTTTTCAAACGAACTTCCACATGTCTCCAGTGTACACCATCTGTCTCATCTCTCTTTCTCTCTTTTTTTCGAGTATTACAATTATCTTGTAACAGGAGCTGTCAAATCTTTATTCCCCAAGGATTCTTTCTTTTGATAAATGAAAAGGAACTGTATACATCACTACATGTAGTTGTATGAATATGATGGGGGTTAAGGAAAGGTTAGATGTTCAAAGCAGTTATGGATAAGTTGACATATTGGAGGAAATGTGATCAGGTAAGATGGCTAGAGTTTTCAAATAAGATTCTTTACTCTGGGAAAATAAAAGAATGTTTAGTCAAAAGGCTTGGGCGAGTGGCATACAGCAAGGAAGAAATGGCAAGTAGTTTTACTCCAGGTTCTGTGGCCCACACAACAAAGCAGGAGAGGAAATAAAGACACAAATAGAAGGTCCTTCCTTGCAGGCCATGAATTGCTTATGAGTCTACTGGCATTTGCAAATGGTTGTTGCTTTCACTGGGGAATCAAGTTTTATGTTTACATAGTAAGTGCATACCCAGTAGGAACTTCCAGGAAATAACATGGATTGCCAAGAAAAAGTCCATATGTATTATTTAGAAAAAAATCCTGCCAAAAAACCCTAAAGAGCCTTTTTAAAATTGAAGTTCTCAAGGAAATGCAATAGATAGAATTTATGTAGTACTCAGAATTTACAGCCCATATATTTTTTACAGCATTTCATAAAAATTTACTTGCAACTTAATTTCAATCAATCTGTAGCATTCCAATTACTGAAATCTACTAAGAAGCTACAGAATATAGCTAAAGCTTCACTTATCCAGAATCCTTAAGCAGTGGGTCATTCTGGAAAACCAACTTTTAAACGAAAACATTTGAAATATAATTGTACCTCTGACTTTCAAAAAAGAAGACACTGAAGAAACTTAACATTTATAAATGACCCTGGGCCAACATTACAGTTATTGTACAAATAAAGTAGTTAAAACTGGGGAGGTAGACAGACTGGGGTTTGAGTCCTAGAATTTTTACTTATGTGACTTTAAGAAAGTTATTGTAGTCTGGTATGGTGCTGCACATCTGTGATCCCAGCGTTCTGGGAGGGTGAGACAGGAGGATCACAAGTTCAATCCCAACCCAGGCAATTTAGAAAATTCAGCAAGGCCTTGTCTCAAAATAAAAAACAAAAAAGAGTTGAGAATGTAGTTCAGCAGGAAAGCTCTGGATTCAACCTCTAGTACTAAAGGGAAAAGAAAAGAAAACTATTTTAACTTCTGTGAACCTTTGTTTCATCTGTAAAATCCAGATAATGGTACCTGACTGCTGTTGTAAAGCTTGAAACAGATGATATGTTGCAAGTGCTTTGTGTACTATTGTGACATTCAGAGCTCAATAAGGCTCAACTGGTCTTAGTATTATTAACATTACTGTATCAATGTTAGTACTGGCATGACTGTTGTACATTAAAGTCTTTAGTATCATTTTTTCTTACTAATACCAGAATTCTATATGTTTAGATCTTATACTTATTATCTTTGGTGGTTTTTCTTTTTTTCCTCTTTGTTTCACCAAAGTTGCCCAAGCTGGGCTCAAACTGCCAATACTCCTTTGGTGCAGTACTGGGGATGGAAACCAGAGGCTCTTCAGCACTAAGCTACATCCCCAGTGCTCTTGATTTTGAGACAGGGTCTCACAAAGTTGTTCAAGCAGGCCTCCATCTTCCTGGGTAGCTGTGATTACAGGTGTGTGCCACTACCTAGCTGACCCGAAGTCTTATACATTCTTGGTCAGCAATATCCTCTTCCATTTGCAATATTCTCACCTACTTAATCTTCACCCTTGCATTTTATCTTTAATACTCCTTGGAGTACATATATGTATGTGTGTGTATATATATATATATATATATATACACACACACACATATAGTTTGTTTGTTTGTTTTGTTTTGTTTTGTTTTTTCCCCTGAGCATGTTAGTTACTTCTGCTTCTAGCTTCTGTTTTTCTCAGGTCCTGGGTTTCTCAGGTAGGGTTTGGCAGTAGATCTACAAATCATAGTTTTCACAGTAGCTGTCTTTCTCATTCTATTTATCCAAATCGGAGGCATCTCTGTAATCAGTTAAACCAGTTTGTAAGAACTGTATGCAGGGTGATAGAAACTGGTAAAAACAGAGCAGTACTATCAAAGTTCTTCATCTTCTCTTTCTTTGTATCCACACTTTGCTTCTAACTAATGTGACAGCCATGTAAGTAGCTCCATACCTTCCTATATGCTCATGTAACTATATACACAATTTACATACATATATTGGGGAGTTGACTTTTTTTAAAACATGGGATATTTACCTATCTCTCTGCATATTTTTCCCTGTGAATTACAAATGTACATATATATAGTTGGAATTATGTTTAGTCAACTGGCAGAGCTAACGTATGTCTAATGATAGCATAGTTTTCTACCAAATGATTATTTTCTAATCATTTTCCTATTAGTAGTCATTGAAAATTCTGGTTTTTTGCTACCAGAAACAAAGAGGCAAGAAACATTCTTATTTCTATATATTTATACAGAGAAAAGATTCCCCAGAATAGAATATCTGACTTGAAGGAACCACAGACTTCTAGTGGATGCTGCCAAATTTGATACCATAAAAACAAATCAACTTAGATATCATCAAAGTATGAAGCTACCCACTCCATATCCCCAAGTCACCCTTGCTAGTGCTCACTTTTTTAAAGTTTTCATCATTTTGGTAGGGGCCTTAAAATATCTGATCAATACTTTAAATTGCATTTTCCTAATATTGAAGTAATCTTTTAGTCGGTAAAATTTTTCTCTTATTTGAATGTTAGTCTTTATCTTTACCTTAAAAAAGCTCCTCATATGTTAAAAATGGTGACCACTTATCTGATTCTCCCATTACTAATATTTCCTCAAGTACTAATTAGTTTTTTCACTTTCTCTATAACTATTTAATGTTTTTAAATTTTGAAACAATGTTACAAAGAACTTTCATTTTCCTGAACTATTTGAGAGTAATTTGACAACATGATTCCCCATCAATTTATATTCTACTATGTAAGCACAATGTCACCATCAAAATTGGGACATATCTTACTACCATTAAACTCTCCCAATAATGGCAATAATCTCCATTAATATTCTTCAGGGCAAAAACAATCCCAGTCAGAGTTCTGCACTGCATTTCGGTGTCATGTGTCTTGCATCTTCAACTTGGAAGTCATTTCTCATTCTTGAATTATTTTGAGGTTTCTGGGCCAGACAATGTGTAGAATTTGGGTTTGAAAATATTCCTCATTAAAAAAAAGATAGTATTCAAAAGAGAGGAGAACTAGATAGGGAAAAGGGGGGAAAAAGAAGGAAGGTTAAAAGAAAAGTAAGATGAAAGGGTAAAAAAATGGAAAAATGCAAATAAACCTGCTGCAAATAGGGAAGGGGGAATGGAAGGGAGGGGAGGGGAAGGGGGGAAAACCAATATATATCGTGTACAGGCACAAAATAACCATGTTGATTATGATCATTATGTATACAATGTACCAATACATGTTCTTGGTAAAAAAAAAAAATTCCTCATTGTTGGACGTGCCATTGGGGGAAAAGGTGCAGTGAAGTGATGTTATGTTCCTCTCATGGCATCCCATGGGATGGCACAAGAGTTGGACTGAATGTCATCCAATTTGATAACTTAGGGGGGTGTGTTACAGTCTTCTCCACTATGAAGTTATGTTTTCTCTGTATCATTTTTTTTCCCATGGGAAGTACTTCAAGATTAAATATTCTCTTATCAGACTTTGTACAGTAGTTCTACATATCAGTATGTGCTCAAGGTTTTTAATTTCATTCAAAGGGTTATATGCATTATTATCATTAGTTACGTTGATGTTTACTTTCTCCCAGTCTGATGAAAGAAAATGCAAAGAAAATTAATTAATACTAATGTAACAACAGACTTATTGAACTGGACAGGTTCAATAGGGCTCAGTCAGGAAAGGG